>CAJGYO010000009.1:35695831-35920720 GCA_904845875.1 Miscanthus lutarioriparius
ATAACGGAGGGATGAAATCTCTGATATCCATTTTTTTTTCGTGCGCCAATAAATCCACGAATAAGTTCCGCCTCATCTCCATACCATCTTGTACACATGTTCGAATATATATATATATATATATATAGGGTAAGACTATTCTATAGCTGGCCACAGAATAACTTATTCTATAGCCACCTTGATTTACCATAATGTTTGTACCAATTTACGATAATGACAATACACATTTACGATACATGGGTTACTATAATTCAAGATGACATTTACCATAATATTATAGTAAATCACTTATGAAAGAGTTATCATAATCTCGTAAATTAGTATAGTAATTATCGTAACTCAAAGTGGCCACAGAATAACTTATTCTGTGGCCAGCTACAGAACAGTACGCGTATATATATATATATATATATATGTAAATATTAGAGTGAGGGATTGGAGATAATGTCCCGATAACATATGTATGAGCGTGTGTTATATTGTTACCTTAAAAACATATTGCAATCATGATGTTTGGATCATCAATATTACATGACGCGGAGATACATAAAAACGGGAAAATCAGCAAAACTGGTTGCCCGGATAGTTTTGTCAATGACATTTGACGAGAGGCGTAAATGAATCTCAACGGCAACGAAAGGGCAGTGATAACTGATAAATACTGGCAAGGGCATACCGCCACCACGAACGTCGTACATGGCCAATGGCAGCAGCGCAACATCGGCCCAATGCAAGGCTTCTGGCCCGAAGATTTAAAGATGATCCAAAAGACTTTCATGTCTAAGATGCGGCGTCTGACTTCTTGCAGCTGAAGCATGTAGATGGTTGAAGCTGTAGTTGGAAGTATCATGCATATAAGTTGTTTGTTAATTTTAAACATACGGTGTGTTGTTGACTATCTCTTGAAAAATTTTTGTATCGACGCTGAGAGATATTATCTCTTTTGAGGAGTTAGAACCTCTTTATACACCATATTCTTAGTTCTTCTCTTTCACATCATAGTTTCTGTCATACTAATTTGGTACATGACCATCTAATAGTTTCATTGAGAACGACAATACAAAGCACTTATGCCATGTTAAACAGAGAACACTATAGATTGATCTAATCAGTATTAAGTGGAAATATTATATGCAAAGGGTTCAACATATTTCATTCCCATTGCAATCAGAAATCTGAAAATCATAGGTGAGGCAAGTTTCTAAGATCATAGGACAGCTTACATTGTAATCTCCTAGGTAGTCTTGGATAGTCTGATCTTTCACTTCAATGACTCAGTTAACAATTTGTTTTATAAGGTACTGGTCATGAGGCACCTGTATATTCTGATATTGCCTCCTGTGATGCATCCAAAAGTTATTAGGACAGCATGCTAGAAAATTTCCTCAATCCCACATCAGAGATAGAGAGAGAGAGAGAAATGAGGAACTGATATATCACAAAAATTGATTACTGTATATAATGAGAACTGTGTCTGACCTCAAGCATTACTTTCGATGGCATTTCAAGATGATTTGTCGGTTCATCCAAGATGAGTATAGTAGATGGAGTCACCATGAACTTGCAAAATGCAAGCCTTGCCTAAGAAAACACAGATAAAGAGTGAGCAAATGTACACAGGCCAGTAATACTGTTCTACAAACATCACTGGACCACCACTGGAGAGCATTTAGGCAGAGCTTATAAAGGTGACTTGTGAGGAGTGAAAAACTAAAAAGTAAAAACTGTACTGAAAACCTGCATTACCTTCTCTCCACCACTTAAAAAAATTGAACTTTTCTGTCCAGCATGTCATTCCTGAAATTACAACGGCCAAGGAGGCCTTTGATATCATCGTGTCCAATCTTCCGCAGCTTTGCTACAGTGTCTAGCACAGTATTCTCTAAATCAAGAGCTTCTGCCTGGTAAAGCATCATATCCCATTAATCTTATAGGAAAAGGACAACTTTTACTGTATTTATTCAGTAGGAGTATGATTAATAACCAAGTGCCCCGATGGTGGCATTCTATCGTCTAAAACAACCACAAGAGAAGGTAACAAATAGGGTAGCTCAATTTACCTGATTCTGCTCGAAATAGTTCAGCAACACATTATGGTCCCCAAGAAGCACCTCACCACCTTGTGGCTTCTCCATCCCCAAAATAAGTTTAAGCAGTGTGCTCTTTCCACAACCATTGGGCCCAATAATATCTATCTTTTCACCTCTCCCTACTATCAGATTAGCATGTTGCTGAACAAAGTCCGGACACACATCACAGCAATTAGAATATGCGCAAACATTTGATGTACAATATGGCTACTGAAAATTCATTAGGGAATTACAAACTGCAATGCATGGGCATTTACGTTCCATTAATTGTGGACCTATAAACCAATTGATTCAATCCATCATTCTAGTTACAACTAATGATTTTTGTTTTATCACTTACAACAGTTCAAATTCCTACTATTCTTAATAAAAAATAACAAGATAAAATGCATCCGAGGGTGGGTTACCAGCAAACGCCGACATGATTGCTTAGAGAAAGAAATATCATGCCGAACGATGCTGCAAATGCTTCAGTCGACTTATCAAGTGTTCACAAATCACAACACTCCCCTCTTGTGTACTTTGTCGAGCACATGACAGACATGTCGGATGTGCTCCCTTGGAGGAGCTAGTGTTGATCTTGGTGCAGCAGCTGGATTACACGACATGATCTGCTCGTCGTCATTACCTGCCCAGACATCCATCATGCTCATAAGTCCTAGCGAACCAGCATAAATCAGTACCTCGCTCGACACTCGCCAACGCAGGTCTGCACATGAAAGGAGCAGCAAGAAAAACACGTCTTTAATCCACAAAGCCGTAAGCATCAAAACCCACCATAGAAACGAGGAAAAGGCAGGCATGAGCGTGACGTGCCTTTGTGCTGGATTGACTGGCGGCGGCCGGCGGGGGTGCGGAGGGCGACGATGCGGGCAACTTGAACTCGCGGCCGGCGGGTCGCTGGAAGTAGCCGAAGTTGCTGAGGTCCAACGCGTTGGCCAGCATGCTGGCCTGCTGCTGCTGCTCCCCGCTGCCGGAGGCGGAGGCGGAATCACCCGAGGACGAGCACCAGTAGCGCCGTGATCTTCATTGCCAGATCCGGCCGGGAGGGCCGAGTCGGGTCGGTGCGGCGGAGGAAAGGAGGTGAATTGGGTGCCAGCTAGGGCACGGGCCGACGGGCGGTGGTGGCGTTGCAGTTGGCGACGCCAGCGGCGCTCGATGCGGAGCCAGGAGCGGCAGGCACAGCCCGTATCTGCTCATCTCTCTACAACGCCGGAGATGTGGGAGCTTCCCGCCTCGGCCTGGGTGTACGCAAGGGCATTATCTTTTCCGATATCAAGGAAGACACTGCAGCGGCGGCAGGCGGTCCACAGGGCGGTCGCGGGCGGCTGCGCGGGCACCTGCGGGCGGGCGCAGGTACCTGCGGGTAGGCGCGGCTGGCGTAACGGCCAGCTCCGGGCGGGCGAGGGCGGCGTCGGCGCGGCGAGCTGCTGGTAGGTGCGGCGGCGGCGCAGCCAGCTGCGGGTGGGCGATGATGGGGAGGCGGGTGGATGAATCACGGTATCCACGCTAAATCACAGGAGTGGTTTCCTTTTAGCTCTTTCCTTTTCGATATCGCACGGGACGCCCACGCGCATAGGAGAGGGTGCAGGAATGCAGCAGGCAGAACCATGCACCCACGTTGTAATGTCGCACCAAAACGTGTCCACTCTTTAGTCTTTTTAGTTGTGAGAGATAAGTTACTTTTCTTCTGGCAATTCCAATAATCTCCCATTTTATACTCTTTCCGTTTCTAATCTTTGTTGTTTGGACAAAAATAGAGTCTCTAAGACATAAATTTGACTATATAAAAAAGTTAATAAATACGATAATTTTTCTTAAAGTGCTTGTTCACCCATATGTGCATATATGGAAAAACCTACTTCCCTCAATGTACATACCACAAATCAAGTTTTCTTGCCTACATGGCCACCGCTTGGTTTGGTTGCACCGTTGCATTTTGCTGGAATAGGCCATTTTGCCCTTGCTTTAAGACCCTCCCTCTCATTCAACGCATCATGCATTCCTCTACCAAAATAATCGCAGCCGTGGCAAAGAAGATTCTAGCTGTGATGGCTCTCCCTCCACCAGCATCACCACACATGGGCCTAGGGTGCACCCGCCATGAAGGAGCTTTGACATTTGGGTTTGTCGGGAACATGGTCTTGTTTGATCCACCACACCACTTGTTCAATTCGCCACGCCACTTCCTGATTTGTTGTGCCGCCATGGTGAAGAGAGGAATGCCAACCGTTGCCTAGCTAGAGTGTCCCATGTACCGAACTACCGATATACATGGGCGCATCGAAGCCCTTGTCATCCTATGCGAGCGTGAAGGTGACATCCTCGGCTGCCTTGGCCTCCCCTAGGTACGCTAGATCTATGAGTCTCGCGCATTCCTTCATCAGATGCCACTCGCTAGTGTGGATCTAAGAGAGGAGCGAGCATGACGAAAAGTGGGAGGAAGAGAGAAATTTGGGAGCAACGAGGATGTGTCAAGGCACACAGAGATAGACATCGCGGCGAGAGTCGGCGTGGTAGCAAGCTATGGAAGAGAGGGTAAACTAGCGTGAGCCGGGTGAGAGGCTTGCGGATGATGGAGGGAGGGAGGGAGGGTGAGAGAGAAAGGTGGAGGTCAGTTCTGGTTAAGTGGTGTTAGGATTAGGTCCTGTTTGGATCCAGGGGTTAAACATTAGCCCTTAAAATGAAGGGGCTAAACTTTAGCCCATGGGGTTGTTTGGATCCATGGGCTAATAAAGATTAGTCGCGTACCCTACCATGACCTATTTGCCCCTAATTAATACTCATGCACAGCCATACATAGGGATGGGTGGGGTAATATGCGTCTTTTGTCCCACAGGATAACTTTTAGCCCTCTATAGCCTACCTTGGAGAGGCTAATGGAAAAGGGGTGGCCAAAAGTTTCCCCCACTTTTAGCCCTCCTATTTAGATCCATGAGGGCTCAAAGGTGACTAAAAGAGGTGGGGTAAACTTTAGCCCCATGGATCCAAACAGGGCCTTAATAGGTTGTGCTCCAATTAATAGAGGTGGCAAGCTTTAACTGCACTACTACTAGAAGTATTTTCAGAGGCAAACATTTTCGATTTACACCGAGCCCACTATACTTTAACACAGGCACGAAGCCAGCGGTGGGGCTAGGGGGCTTTAGCCCCCCTACCCATCCTGCGCACGTGGAGCCCCCTTAAGCCCTCCCTTAAAATTTTATGCATATATGTATTAGGTAGAAGGGACTAAAGTTAAGAGAAGATAAAAAAGCCTCTATTCTTTTGTTTCAGCCCCTCCTAATTTTTTTCTGGCTTCGTCACTGCTTTAACGTAACCATTACTCATGCCATCATGTTTCTCTCATCATTGCAGAAGCAAGAAAAATATAAAGACAATGAGCCCACTGCAATTGATCTATTCAAGGAGATGCATTGCAACAAAACTAAAGGTTTTAGTGAACCTGTGAAGAAAGCTATAATAAGTACTAAACTGTTACCTCTTCTTTCCTTCTTTTATTAAGTACCTTGTGCAATGAACATTTATTTATATAATAATGGAAAACCGAAGCCTTTGATTGCTAGGACGATATGCATGCCCGGGAAGCCCTCACTTCATCATCAGTAGAAGATGGGCAGCAAGCTAAGACTTCTATAGAAGTTGTTTCCAAAGGGCCGCCCAAGTCAAATACATTCCTTTGCAATGTCAGAATTCAGCAGCCTGCTGCCAAGACAACCAATGTTACAACAGTATGCAAGAGCTACAAGCTGAACAGGATGTAGAGAAGCAAGAGTCTGCAAGACTTCGGCAGGAGCTTGAAAGATTAAAGGCGCAAACACATGAATCTGATGCAAAAATGGACAAACAAGCTGAGGAGATTTAGAGACTGAGGAAGATGGCAGCAGATACTCAGAGCCTCATTCGTTCGACAAATGATAACATTATCAGTCCCCCCTAAGCTTGTTGTATGCTCAGGTACATAGCTTTAACTTATCTCTTGTGCCTTTGATCCAAATCAAGACTGTTGAATTGTTTTTTGGTAGCTCAAATTTTTGTGCATGGTGTATGCGTATGGTTTTGAACAGGAATTTGGTGGCTGAACCTAGAATTTGAAGGCTGTTACTATTAGTGTAGTTGAACTTGTAGGCTGTGGTCCCTTTTGGTACGTGGGCTGTGCTGCTTGAATGCGTGCAACAGTGATTTGGTGATGGTACTTCTGTGTATGAAATTTTGGTTGCTAGAATGTGGCGCTGGCTGCTGGCAAGTACTTTTGTGTAGTTTGGTGGCTAATACTTTTGTGTAGTTTGGTTGCTGGAATATGGCTGGAATGTTTTTGGTGTATGGAACATGTATTCTGGACTTCTGTATGAGCTGGAATATTATTTATGGCTGGAATATATTCTATTGTATATGGGTTGATTATTATAATTATGCAATTGCTTATGTCATTTATAATTTGTGATTATTTTTAATTGGACCGGCCGATAATATGGGCCTGGATTGTAATGTTGGGCCACAATGAAAAAAGAATCGCGAATTTGTAGCTAGGCTAAAAAAATATTTGGGCCAATTAGGCTGAAAATGAAAAAAGCCCATACTATATGGGTCGAATGTGAATTGCCACATCACCCGCCATGTCATTTGCCACATCACATGTGCTAATGACAGGAGAACTATTGTCACTGCATCAATGACAACGTCCTCTGATGATCATAGAAGTTGGTCAGTGACCCAACTTCTGTGACCATAGGTAGGCAATGACAGAAAACAGGTTGCCTTCGTCGTTATGTGAACTAGATGATAACCCGTGCATTGCTACGGGAATTTTGTAGTTGTGTATAGGTGGAAGGTTCATGGAGATAGTGAAATCAAGAAATGAAAGCATTGGTCGTTGAAAAATACACATGACTATTGTTTCGGGAAACATATCGGTTGGTACGTAGCTGCTTATAAGTTGACAATTAGAGTTACATATAAAATACATAAGCATATTTTACAAAGAAATTAACTTAAGTATATACCATCCAAATCTATATACTATTCCTTTTACATCACTAAATATATATATGTTCTCTTGATTTTAATTTTTGTATTCATTATATGCCATTCCTGTTATTTTTTACCTGGAAGCCATGGTTATGCAAAAAAACTGGTCAGCCCTTCATAATATACCAATTTTATCACTGACTAATCTTTATCGAACTATTCTCCATCTCTTCCCAAATACATCGTCTTCCTTCTCCACAAATCAATCCCTTCAAAAGCTTCTGCGGCTCTGCATTTGTATACGGATACACTATGGTTAGGCTTGCCTAGCTTAGAAAAAGCAAAAGTACAACATGGAACCACAACCACCAACGCTGGAGCTGGACGCGTTGTTGCACACGCTTGCCGCCGCACGCAGGTTGGCGATGGAGAAACTCGAGCGCGATTGCTAGTTGCAAGTGCGAGCCAACCGAGCGCCGCTGTGAGTTGCTGTCGTGCCCCGCGAGACTCCAGCACGAGCACGCACATCCCGCGCCTGGCCCCGCGAGGCGTTCATGTGCTTGGCCCATCGCGCCCAGTCCACCGACGGCAACTCCATGAGTGATCGCGGCGCACTCCCAAGAACACGCTGTCGATTCCGTCGAACTTCAGTGCGAACCGCGGGATGAAGGCTACTGCCACTCTTCCTTCCATTGCCTGCCCTCAGCTGCTGCGGCTACCCGCCTCTAGAGCGCAAGCATCACTTCTTCTTGCCCTCCTCTTCCCACCGTGGGTGCTGGTGCGACGCCGCCGCGGCCTGGTGGTCGTCCCCACCCCGGCTAAATCAACCACGTCCGGATGAAGCCCTGCTGACGGTCTATAGCTTATAAATAAGACAAATGGACTGTTCGGGTCCTGGAAGGTTTTGTGATGCAATTACTAACGCTAATGGAGGAGCCCGCTGTCGGAATTTATATGGGCGTGGCCCAATAATCAATTGTGAAATTCCTAATAAATCTTAAAGCCCCATTCACGTGAGCAAGGAGAGATGTTGGAACTCTTTAGTACCACATTGCTTGTTGAAGTGGAGGTAGCCATACTTAAATATGGAAGTCCTCTCCACTTTCTCAAGTCTAGTGTTAGGAGGAGAAAGAGAAGCCCACACTCGCACTCACTTGCCTCGCTGAGCCTGCGCCAAAATCCGGCTCCTCGTCTTGCGGGAGCGCAGTCTTTTTCTGATTTAGATCGTGATCGCGACACGAGGTCGGTTGGGGGTTGGACAGGACTGCCACCATAGCATCTCCGGTTCGATCGTCTGCGTGCACCGGCAAACGGACGAGCTCTTCCTCCACCACTCATCGACGACATCGACCTCGTGCCATCGTCACCAGCTTCGTCTCCTTCTATATCTCCATCACCAGCAATTACATCTACAATCGAAAGGTATATTTCTCGCGTTCTAATGTCTTCGTTCATACTGTTCAATCTGTTTGGTGTACGAGCTATGCTTACACCAGTAGTCATGTTTATGCTATGCAATATGTTGTTTGATCATGCGAGTATTCAATACATGCTTAATCTAGTATTTCAGATTGTCATGATTTATATTCTGATTTTAATCTGAAAATTGCCTAATTACTTAACACCAGCGAGTGGTTGTTTATTTGCTCGTGAGTTGATATACCACGTAATACATGAAAGTATCTAGGCCCCTAGTGGTTTCGGTGATTAATGACAACATAAGATTATTGTGACTAACGTATGTTTTGCAGAGACAAATTGAGTTAGGTCATGATAATGGTGATTGATTGGGCGATCAATCATGTTCATGCCCCTGTCAATAGAATCGTTTAGGTTTTCAAAGGATGATTGACAATGTTAAGGACGATCTAGTTCTAAGTGCCGTTTGGTATTGAGAGGCACTTAGAGTAGATTAGGACTTTGTTTTTTCCTTTGACCGTACTATAAAGGGGGCATGAGCGGGTAGCTTGACCTAGATGAGTCTAATGATTTAGGTGTGGTGCACACTTGATGAAACATAGCACTAGGTAGCTCAGGGATGCCCTAAAGATCATATAGAACATCTTTCATTCAAAAGAAATTTGATTTGTAAGTGAATGGAGTGTTTTACAGTCCACCGGACGTTGGTGTCCTAGTGACCGGACGCGTCCGGTCAGTACAACAAGGCCAGGTTAAGGCACCGGACGCTCTGCCAGAGCGAACCGGACGTGACTATAAGTAGGTGTTGCTCTCCAAAGAGCATCGGACGCTGCATCGGACGCGTCCGAGGGCAGAGCCCGGTCGTTACACAGTAAGGTTTCAGAGAGTGTTTTTCATGACCGGACGCGTCCGGTCAGTACTGACCGGACGTAGGCCAGAGTCCGGTCGTTACACAGAGAGGTTCCAGAGAGTAAAACCGTTGACCGGACGCGTCCGGTCAGTGTTGATCGGATGCGTATCATCAGAGTCCGGTCAGAGTTGTTGAGTTGACGTCATGTAGCCGTTGGCTACTGACCGGACGCGTCCGGTCAACCCGACAGACGCGTCCAGTCGTCACTTAACAGGCTGTTTTGAACCTCAACGGGTATGTTTGGTTGTGGGGGGTATTTATACTTCTCCTACTCCTCCAACATACTTCTCTTGCTCATTTGATCAGCTGAAGAACACCTTTGAGTCCAAGGGTGAGCAAGTGCCTAGTGAGAAAGTTTGTGATTTGATAATCTAAAGATTAAGGACCTCATTAGAGTTTTGAGAGTAGTAAGTGTGCATCCACTCATCTCATTAGGCTTGGTTAGGTCAAGTGAGAGTTCGTGCTTGTTACTCTTGGTGATCGGCGTCACCTAGACGGTTTGGTGGTGATTGGGAGTGTGGTGATCATCCGTTGAAGGTTGTGGATGATCCAACTCAACTTGTGAGCGGTTGTGGGCGATTCACCGAGCCGGAGTGGCAAAGAATCAGCCCGTAGAGAGCACTTGATCCTTACACGGATCAAGGGGGAGCCATACCCTTGTGCGGGTGCTCCAACGAGGACTAGTGGGGAGTGCCGACTCTCCAATGCCTCGACAAAACATCGCCATGTTCCTTTCCTCCCTTTACTTTGTGCATTTACTTTGAGCAATTCATTTCTTGTCATTTACATTCATAGAATTGACTTGCTAGTATAAGATTGGAACTAGGTTGCAAAACTCTTTTGTGCCGTAGAACAATAGTATATACTTTTAGGCACTAGGGGTGAAGTGGACTTTGCTTAGGACTTAATCATTGCAAGAATTTTTAGAAAAGCTCAACCCACCTTCCCTCTTGGGCATCTTGATCCTTTCAATTGGTATCAGAACCGAGTGCTCTTAAAATTAGGCTTAACCGCCTAGAGCAAGATGTCCCATGGAGATGGCCCCCCTCCCTTCTTTGAAGGAGACGATTTTCCTTATTGGAAAATTCGTATGGAGGCGTATCTAGAGGCTTTAGATGTTGGAGTGCTTAGAGCCGCCGCATAAGGATTTCCAAAACCTAAGGATCCTACAAACCTTGTTGGTGATGAGATTCACTATGAGAAGTGGAATGCAAAGGCAAGAAACACCCTCTTTAGAGGCCTTTGCAAGGACGTGTTTAACCGTGTCCGGAACCACAAGGACGCCCATGCACTATGGTCGGACATTTGTGCGCTCCATGAGGGAACCAAGAGTGAGCATGAGGAACACTATCATCTTGTTATGAGAAAGCTAAATTCATTTGAAATGCTTCCTAATGAAAGTGCTAATGAAATGTACTCTCGCTTGAATGTCATTGTAGAGGAAGTCAATGGGCTTGGATTCACACAATTGCAACCATCCGATGTCATGAGAAAGATCTTGTGTGTTCTTCCCATTGACAAACATGGACACATTGTCACCGTACTTCATCAAGGAGATATTTCCAATGCTACACCAACTCAAATATTGGAAAAGATTAATGCTCATGAGATGTACATGCATATTACACCACAAGATGGCTCTCTCTCTCTCTTCAAACAAGAAGAAAGACTTGGCTTTCAAGGCTAGTCAAGAGAGGAAAGACAAAGCAAAAGTTGAAGCTTCCTTTGATAGCTCAAGTGAAGAGAGATGACACCAACATTGCTCTCATGGTGAGAAGGACCACCAAGATGCTAAAGAAGCTAAACAAGAATGGTGTCAAGTTTGATTCAAAGAAGAAGAAATTATTCACTAGTAGCAAGAGGAAGCCCATCTCGGAAATGGATTACTATAATTGTGGTGAACTTAGTCATCTAGCTCATCAATGTCCTAAGCCCAAGAAAGACAAATTCAAGAAGAAGTACAAGGACAACAAAGATGACTCAAGTGATGATGAGAAGAAGAGAGAAAAGCCATACAAGAAGAAAGATGGAAAGAAGAAGCAATATCACAAGAAGAAAAATGGCAAGGCCTACATTGTTGATGATTGGCTCACGGATATTGAATCATCAAGTGGCTCATCCGAAGAAGATAGTGATGATGAAAAAGAAAGAGTGACCGCTCTTGTTATTGGGAGTTCATTGCCTCCACCTCCATCACCACCACCATCCCCTACACACCTATGCCTCATGGCCAAGGGTGACCGGAAGGTACAAAGTGATGATGATAGTAGTGATAGTGATAGTGACAATGAATTTGTAGCTTCCTCTTATGATGAACGAGTTGAATTGTTAAATAGCTATACTAAAATCATAAGAAAAACAAGAGCCAAAAATGACAAACTTGAGCTCAAAAAAGAATCTATCTTAGCTAAGTATGAAATGACTCAAAAAGCTAGTGATGAGCTTAGAGATGAAAATAAGATTGTGTAATCTACCCTCAAAGAGCTCAAAGCCAACATAAAAGAGATTGAACAAAACCATGATAAACTTGAGGGGATACACAAAGAGCTTAACACTAGATATGACTTGCTAAAAGATGATTATACTACTCTCAAAGTCAATCATGACAATCTTGTTATTGCAAATGAATATCTATACAATGAGCCGCATGATGCTACTAACCTTGTTGCTAAGATTGATATAGCTACATCATGTGATGATTTGATTGATGAGTTCATTGAGCAAGGATCTAGTGGCAAGGGCAAGCAAGTGGTTGTGGCCGAACACTATGATAACTATGTCAAGATCAAGAATGAAAATGAGAAGCTAAAGAAAGATCTTGAAAAGCTATCGACCACCAACTCAATTGTCATAGAGACACAAGATGATGACTACAACTTGGTTCTTAACATTGAGAAGCTTCGAGAAGAAAACAAGAGGCTCAAGATTGAGAAGACTCACCTTGCCACCGGGTTTGAGAAGGTTACAAGAGGTCACAATCTTCAAAGTGAGCTACTCATGAACACCGTGATGAAGAATGATAAGAGTGGTATTGGCTACAAGACAAATCAAATGAAGAAGGCCAAGGCTCAGTATCAAGCTCAACATCAACACAAGTCAAAGCCAAAGCCAAAGAGATGTATTGAGTGTGGACAAGAAGGTCACTTTGCACATGAGTGCAAGACTCCACCACCACAACCCTTGCCCAAGCATGCTAGACCTTTTGCCTTCAATGCTCATTATATGGTTAGAAAGGACACAAAAGGAAGACCTCATGTTGTGTTTCTAGGTCCACCCAACAAGAATAGGCCTAGGCAAATATGGGTAGCAAAGTCACTAGTTGAGAGAATTGTCGGCCCCCGTCAAGTGTGGGTGCCTAAACATCAAGCTTGATCTCTTGTGTGTGTAGGTGAACTATAAGACCGGTGGAAGTCATTGGGTTATTGATAGTGGGTGCACTCAACATATGACCGGTGACCCTCGTATGTTCACCTCACTAGATGAAGATGTGGATGATCAAGAAAGGATTACATTTGGTGACAATTCAAAAGGCAAAGTGCAAGGGTTGGGCAAAGTTGCAATATCAAATGATCACTCAATTTCAAATGTACTTCTAGTTGCTTCATTGAGCTTCAATTTGCTATCCGTTGGACAATTATGTGATCTTGGCTTTCAATGTTTATTCACCGAGAAAGAAGTAGTTGTGTCAAAGAAGGATGATGATCAAGTCATATTCAAGGGCTTTAGATACAATAACTTATATCTAGTCGACTTCACCTCCGATGAGGAAAATTTAAGGACATGCCTATTCATCAAATCATCACTTGGGTGGCTATGGCATAGAAGGCTCGCTCATGTTGGGATGAATACACTCAAGAAGCTATTGAAGGACATGGTTAGAGGTTTGAAAGATATTGTGTTTGAGAAGGACAAGCTTTGTAGTGCATGTCAAGCCGGCAAGCAAGTTGCAAATACTCATCCACGCAAAGCTTATATGTCAACATCAAGAGTGCTAGAGCTTCTCCATATGGATTTATTTGGACCTACAACATATACAAGTTTGGGAGGCAACCTCTATTGTCTAGTAATTGTTGATGACTATTCAAGATACACTTGGGTGTTCTTTCTTCATGACAAGACCGAAGTGACCTCATCATTCAAGAAGTTTGCCAAGAGAGCTCAAAATGAATTTGATGTGAAGATCAAGAAGATAAGAAGTGATAATGGAAAAGAATTTGTCAACACAAACATAGAAGCTTATTGTGATGAAGTTGGAATCAAGCATGAAGTTTTCACAACTTACACTCCTCAACAAAATGGTGTAGTTGAGAGAAAGAACCGGACATTGATCACCCTAGCAAGAACAATGCTTGATGAGTATAACACACCGGAAAGTTTATGGGCCGAAGCTATCAACACCGCATGCTATGCTTCTAACCGCTTATTCATTCAACGGTTCCTTGAGAAGACTCCCTATGAGTTGCTTAATGGGAAGCTGGATATCTTTTTTTCCAGGTGTTTGGTTGCAAATGCTACATCTACAAGAAGCGACAACACCTAGGAAAGTTTCAAAGACGTTGTGATATCGGTTTTCTAGTTGGTTACACATCAAAGTCCAAAGCATATCGTGTATTCAATCATGCCACCGGCTTAGTTGAAGAAACATATGATGTGGAATTCGATGAAACTAATGGCTCCCAAGGAGCATATGAGAATCTTGATGATGTAGGTGAAAAACCTTTGAGGGAGGCTATGAAGAACATACCCGTTGGAGACATCAAGCCTAAAGATGATGATGATCAAGTGTAAGTAATTGACAAGCCTTCATCATCAAGTGTGCCACAAGATGATGATAAAGACGTGAGAGAAACAAATGAAGCCACATATGTCTCTCATAA
The DNA here is from genome assembly GCA_904845875.1 of Miscanthus lutarioriparius. Classification (NCBI taxonomy): domain Eukaryota; kingdom Viridiplantae; phylum Streptophyta; class Magnoliopsida; order Poales; family Poaceae; genus Miscanthus; species Miscanthus lutarioriparius. The sequence goes on from CAJGYO010000009.1 coordinate 35,710,096, forward strand.
TCAAGTAGTGGCACAAACTCAAGATGTTGATGCTCCACAACCTCCTCCCCAAGTGGTTGAAAGAAGAACAACTCCCCTACTACAATCACATCCACAAGATCTCATCATAGGAAGTCCATCAAATGGTGTAATGACTCGATCACAAAAACTTGCTTCTTTCATTGAACATCACTCTTTTGTTTCTTGTGTTGAGCCTACTTGTGTAGATGATGCTCTCAAGGATCCGGATTGGGTGAATGCTATGCATGAAGAATTAAATAACTTCACCCGCAATCAAGTTTGTACACTTGAAGAGCGACCACAAGATGCAAGAGTAATTGGAACAAAGTGGGTGTTCCGCAACAAGCAAGATGATCAAGGTGTTGTGGTAAGGAACAAGGCAAGACTAGTAGCAAAGGGCTTCTCTCAAGTTGAAGGTTTAGATTTTGGAGAGACCTTTGCACCGGTTGAAAGACTTGAAGCCATCCGTATCCTTCTTGCATATGCATCTCATCATGATATGAAATTATATCAAATGGATGTCAAAAGTGCATTCTTAAATGGTTTCATAAATGAACTAGTTTATGCTGATCAACCTCCCGGGTTTGAAGACCCTAGATACCCTAATCATGTTTATAGGTTGTCCAAGGCGCTACATGGGCTTAAGCAAGCCCCTAGAGCTTGGTATGAGCGCCTTCGTGATCTCCTCATTGAGAAGGGTTTCACCATTGGGAAGGTCGACACCACACTATTCACCAAGAAACTTGATGAAGAAATCTTCATTTGTCAAGTATATGTTGATGACATCATATTTGACTCAACAAATGAAGATGATTGCAAAAAGTTCGGTGAATTGATGTCAAAGGAGTTCGAGATGTCAATGATTGGTGAGCTTACTTTCTTCCTTGATTTTCAAGTCAAGCAAATGAGAGAAGGAACTTTTATCTCTCAAGAGAAGTACACCAAGGATATTCTCAAGAAGTTCAATATGGATGAATGTAAGCCAATCAAGACACCAATGCCAACAAATGGACATCTCGACCTAGATGAGGGAGGTAAACCGATTGATCAAACTCTTTACCATTTTATGATTGGTAGCTTGTTATACTTGACCGCATCTAGGCCTGACATCATGTTTAGTGTGTGTATGTGTGCTAGATTTCAAGCTAATCCTAAGGAATCTCATTTAAGTGTCGTCAAAAGAATTCTTAGGTACGTAAAGCACACATCAAGCATTGGCCTTTGGTATCCCAAAGGAGCTAGTTTTCAGCTCGTTGGCTATTTCGATTCGGATTATGCGGGTTGTAAGATTGATAGAAAAATCACATCCGGAGGGTGCCATATGCTTGGTAGATCACTTGTGTCTTGGTCATCTAAGAAGCAAAATAGTGTGGCTTTATCCATCACCGAGGCGGAATATATCACCGCCGGTGCTTGTTGTGCACAAATACTTTATATGAAACAAACCCTTCTAGACTATGGTGTAGTTCTAGAAAAGGTACCTCTTTTGTGTGACAACGAGAGTGCCGTAAAACTTGCTAATAACCCGGTCCAACACTCTCGCACCAAGCACATAGATATTCGACATCACTTTCTTAGAGATCATGTGGCTAAAAATGATATTTCACTAGAAGGTGTAAGGACCGAAGATCAATTGGCGGATATCTTCACAAAACCTTTAGATGAATCTCGGTTTTGTAAGTTGAGGAATGAGCTTAATGTACTTGATCGAAGTAGCTTTACTAAAAGATGAGCTTATGTTGTCTCTTGCATCGCATTGTAAGATAAAACATGTTTAATTTTTTGTAACGCACTTAGGGCTTGTCTAACATGGTTAAGATAACCGCCCAAAAGCGTGTGAAAAAGCTTAACCTTGGATCAAACTTGACAAGCAACTAGATTTATCTACTTGTATTGCATTGCATCTGAATGTCTGTTGCTTTGTCGTTTCTTTTTTGTTAAAGTTTTGAGCATCTGCTAAGTTCAATCACATTCAGGGGGAGCATTTGAGGCTCAAATTGGTCATGTCCCCTATTGAGTGGCCTTAAGGTGCTCCTTGTCTATTTTCTTTGCCTATTTTCTTAAAAAGATATTAAGCCTAAGGCAAAATATTTAAAAAATTTGAGGGTTTGAGAGATGTCACTCATACCAATTCCAATTGGTGCTTCTTTGGCTCCTATTTGAATTGGAACTTGGTTGGGAGAAATCATCGTGAAGAAATTTGAAGAAAAGGCTGTTTTTGTGCACCGGACGCGGTGACCGGACTCACCTGCTGTGGCGTCCAGTCAGTTGTTAATGGAGCAGCACAGCTGAACGTGACCGGACTCTGTGACCGGACTCGGGGGAAGCAGCGTCCGGTCAGTTATGGAGGACCGGACTCCGTGAACAGTGTCACGGTCACGTCTGGTCGATTGAAGTCGAGAGCGTCCGCTCGATCTGTAATGTTGCACCGGACTCTCTCAGTGTCCGGTCATGATACATCGGATGCATTCGGTCGAGTCGAAGGTAGTTTTGGAGCTCTTTGTTCGCGCACCAGACTCCACTGTTGGTGCGTCCGATCGTTTCATCGGATGCGTCCGGACGCTAGGGCAAATGAGCTATGTGGGCCCGATGTCATATATAGTCCACTCTCTCTCCATATGCCGCCATCCTAACCCTAGCCGCGTCGTCGTACCACCACCCTCAGCCACGCCGCTCGCTGCTCGCTGTGCTAATCCACGCCGCCCCGGCTGCCCTTGCTACTCCACGCAGCGCTCGCTGCCGCTTCGCGCCAAGCCGCCGCCGCCCGCCCAGCGCTTTTCTATCCGGCCGCCACCATACACACGCCGCACCCAGTGAACCACGCCATACCGTCAAGTTCTTGTTCCACGCTGCATTGCGCCACCTCGCTTGCCTATCCGCACCGCGCCGCTCCACGCTATTCACGCTACTCCGACGCGTGCCCACTCCGCACCATAGTCCCATGCCACATTTTCGTTCACGTGTGCCGCTCGTGACCACGTCGTGCCGCCGTAGCTCTCGCGATCTTCGAGGCATTGCCGTCGGTGCATTTTCTACACCACGTTGTTCCTTTCTTTCCTGTGACGCGTCCGAGGGCAGAGTCTGTCGTTACACAGTAAGGTTCCAGAGAGTGTTTTTCGTACCGGACGCAGGCCAAAGTCCGGTCGTTACACAGAGAGGTTCCAGAGAGTGAAATTGTTGACCGGACGCGTCCGGTCAGTGTTGATCGGACGCGTGTCAGAGTTCGGTCAGAGTTGTTGAGTTGACGTCATGTAGCCGTTGGCTACTGACTGGACGCGTCCGGTCAACCCAACAGACACGTCCGGTCGTCACTTAATAGGCTGTTTTGAACCTCAACGGGTATGTTTGGCTGTGAGGGGTATTTATACTTCTCCTACTCCTCCAAATACTTCTCTTGCTCATTTGATCAGCTGAAGAACACCTTTGAGTCCAAGGGAGAGCAAGTGCCTAGTGAGAAAGTTTGTGATTTGATAATCTCAAGATTAAGGACCTCATTAGAGTTTTGAGAGTAGTAAGTGTGCATTCACTCATCTCATTAGGCTTGGTTGGGTCAAGTGAGAGTTCGTGCTTGTTACTCTTGATGATCGGCATCAGCTAGACGGTTTGGTGGTGATTGGGAGTGTGGTGATCATCCATTGAAGGTTGTGGACGATCCAACTCAACTTGTGAACGGTTGTGGACGATTCACCGAGCCGGAGTGGCAAAGAATCAGCCCGTAAAGAGCACTTGATCCTTGCACGGATCAAGGGGGAGCCATACCCTTGTGCGAGTGCTCCAACGAGGACTAGTGGAGAGTGCCAACTCTCCGATACCTCAGCAAAACGTCACCATATTACTTTCCTCCCTTTACTTTGTGCATTTACTTTGAGCAATTCATTTTTTGTCATTTACATTTATAGAATTAACTTGCTAGTATAGGATTGGAACTAGGTTGCAAAACTTTTTTGTGCCATAGAACAATAGTATATACTTTTAAGCACTAGGGGTGAAGTGGACTTTGCTTAGGACTTAATCATTGCAAGAATTTTTAGAAAAGCCCAATTCAAACCCCCCCCTCTTGGGCATCTTGATCCTTTCAATACATATGAGGAATCAATTTAGAGAATATTCCAAAGACGACCAAGTCACCTTCACCAAGACTAAAGCGGACTCCATCTTTATTTGCTCACTGGAACATCCATGATTGGTCGCTTCGAAGGAACGGCAATGTTCAGTGCAACAGTCAGACCCAAAGCCTACCTTGAACTTCAAATCCATACACTTCCCTTTCCTAACAGCAAGCACATGCCTCCTCAACCCAAGTGACTTGCCAATCACACCATCAAAGAGCCGAATTTCCTCATGCAGCCCACTGGTAAAACAGCTGAGAAGCAAATCAAAGCTACTCTGCACTTCTGATATGACAACTTCTACAGTCGCCTCAAATGCATAATCAATGCACATTTGAGTTATGTCAATTGCGCCACAATCTCCATGAATGCGATTCGTCCATGGGTTACTTGATGTCAGTAGTTCATCAACGATAGATACACCATCAATCAGCTGTAGATCACCTTTCTCCTGTTCTCCTGTCTTGATCCTCATGTCATATTCAATTAAAACATTGCAAGACAATTCAATCCCTCGTTTAGGGCCAGTCGTTTCAATGAGGGAGCCCTACAAAAAGATTATTGTTTAGTAGCTCTTTATAGCAAAGTAAAGGGTATCTAAAGCTAAATGCTTCACTTGTGATGTTGTAGTAATAAAAATATCTAGTTGAAGGGATTATTTTACAGTTGATACCCAAAACGTTTGTCACATATCAAACATAATGTTTATGAAGTGTGTAAGAGTGTCTGTCAGAGAGGAAAGGTTTGTCCCAAGCTATATATGAGTTGATTTTGAATCCCAAATTTCCAACAAATTAATTATGCTAGCTTATTTGAAATGTAAAGGGAAAAGGACTTCCTTGTGATTGGTCAATGGGACCATTCAAGTCATCTCCATATGCACACACTATCAATTTTATGTGGTACTAAGCATAAACCAAAGGATTATAAACTATTCTATTCGATTTTGTTTGGAGCATGTAATACTCACTTGCGCTTCGTTTCATGGTTAATTTCGGTCTGTTCTCATCGTAATCATTCACAATACAGTACTAGATATAATTGTCAACTCATATAACACTAGCGTATTTTAGCTGCCCCTTTTGGGCCCATATGTTATTCATTTCTACTAAAATAGAAACTCTCCATTTTTATGATGAAAATTACATGGCACCACGACCATAGACTAATCTTATTTCAAATAATTAAGGACAATGAGATTGCAAACTGAGCCTACAACTATCACATAAGAGCACAGTTAATACATCTCCACTCTATCCTAACTTCACTAATGTAACAGAGACTAAGTGGCTGTAAGATACCAACAAAAGGTAAGCTCTACTCACATTTGTTCTATGCATGTTATAAACTTGGCCTTTCTATGAAACAAATAAAGTAATTTGAACTAACTACAGACAAGTGTGGAAGTGTAACAGAGACTAAGTGGCTGTAAGATACCAACAAAAGGTAAGCTCTATTCACATTTGTTCTATGCATGTTATAAACTTGGCCTTTCTATGAAACAAATAAAGTAATTTGAACTAACTACAGACAAGTGTGGAAGTGTACCTTCTCCACAGTGATGGGATCATCCCTGCCAATATTGACAATATAATTAAGTAATGGGTCGACAAGATCCCGTGCCGCAATGTATCCATACAACTGTACTGGGCCATCGACCACAGAAATTTTAGCCAACTTTACTGAGAAAATTTGCAACATGGACTGTGCTCTATGCCATCTGCAAGTTCCATCCACCAGGATGCAATCTTTGTTGGGATCCGATAACATCATTGCCTCCAACCGAGCTTTATCAAAGATTACATGCAAAAATGTAACAGTAAATTAACAATAGAAAAAAATCTGCATGGTATAATAAAAGTAAAAGTTTGAAAATCCACTGTACTCACTCAACTTTTCAGTTGTCTGTTCGGCTTACTTTACTCCCCTACCCCTATACCACCTAATTACTAACACCAGATCACTTCATGTGGGACAATAGAAGGAAAAATTCTAGCTTTTGTCCAACATAATTTCCAGTAACGAATTTAGGGGGTGTTTGGGACTGCTCCACAAACTCTGCTCCACCGTGGAGCAGCTCCACAAAAAACTGGAGTTTGTGGAGCACTTCTTTAGGTGCTCTCACAACTCCACCCTTTTTCCTCGAGCGGAGTGTGTGGAGCTGAAACCGTTTGGCTAAAAAACGTAGAGCGGAGCAGTCCCAAACACCCCCTTAATCCAGACAAGACAGGAGAAAAGAAAAAAAAGGTAAAAGGAGATCTGACCCCAAATTGGGGGAAAAACCACCATGGATTGGAGTTGAGGGGGCTCTGCTGCAAAGGTCCACAGTTGACCACCTCAAGCACACAACTTCATTCTGTAACACTTCATCAACCCTGGCCTCTACATCATCAGTTCGATCGCGACCGCCATGGGAATGATCACTTGGGACATGGGAGGTGGATGTTGACGTAGAGGGTGATGGCGTCCTAATGCAAGGTGGGAACTGACCATGACCACAGATCAACAAAGAAAGAGGAAATAGAAAGGCAAGAGAGTGGAATTATAAGCCACGTCTTGATAGGTCTTGAAATTTGTAATGTTGATGCCATAGACCATATTACATCTTTTCCAATAGAAGATCTGGGATTATAATACTTTGTAGTGGCAAGTAAAAAATTTCTTCCAATATTTAGAGTTGTGGCTTTGATACAAATTTCATTTATTGTGCTGCCCTTCCCTAACTTAACACAGGAGATACATTTCAATTTAAAAGGCAAGCTCCTAATCTATTAGACTTCAGGCTCTTTCTAATAGAAGGAACTTGTCGGATTGTTGGTGGATGCTGAGCTCACACCCTAGGGATGCATAAGCGGTAGCATTGCCTCCACACCAATCCCTTATGGTGTAATGTAAGGTTCCTTCCTCTGTAATAGGTAGCATCACTTGGCACCAGTTTATTCCTAAAAATTACCCCCCCCCACCACGACCACCCAAAATGTGCACTCTATTGAAAAGTTCCATGTACCCAATTTATTCATGCCAAAATGCTTCACAAAAGGAACTTGTCCATTTAGTCATTGCCAGGGGAAACACCAAGTATCTTCCATGGATATGTACACCTCTTGGATCTAACTTCGCCCCTAGTCATTACCTTACTTTCTCCTTCATAGTCAGCTATGCCACGATTCATGAATAACTATTTCTTTTTTTATACATGTGGTTTTCTGCAACTTGTCCCATAATTGGTACACGAAGAGTAATTTTATCCTTTTATAAAGTTAAAAAAAAAGGCATTGCGCATTTAACCTTTCAACAAAGAATATATTAGCTGACCCTATAGCTTGACAAATGTTCTAAGAACGAAATAGATAACAATAGGAAAAGAGATATTGATCACTTACTCTCATTACGGTCTGCAATACGATAATCATTTTTCCAGCCAGATCCAAAGGTGCCCCTGGTACAGTATATGGAACCATCATGGTGACTGCTCCTTCTAAGTGCCGTCCAACGGACAGAACCGTCACGGGGATAGTTATCTTCACAGTCAGTGAACTCTTCATACGCATTGTCATCACTAACCTTGCTGACCCCTTGGTCCTTTTCATCTTCACCATCTCCTACATCTTTGACTGCTCCACTGGGATCTATTGTCCTATAAACATCTTCATCACCGTACATGGAAATTTTGCTCCCATCGTCATTGTTGGCAGGACCGCCATCGCCATAATGAGCAATGAACTCCTCAATTGCAGCCCTATTCTCTTCATTGTCCATGCGTCTGGTGATGGGAAAAAGCTTGTCAACGAAAATCATATTATCTTTAGTTGTGTGGATAGGATCTTTGGCTGAAGGGATGAGGTGGAACCTGTCTGGTTTACCCAATTCCTTGCCTTTCACTCTACTGCTGATGGCCATGTTCCGAGATCCATGGGGGAACCTATGACCAAGAGGACAAAAGGAAAATCTTAGCATCCAACTCTCAGTTAGGATTGAAATCATAATGTAATATTGTTTGAAATCGAATTTGTCGCCCTATTTTTATCTGATTATCTGATTTTGTAGTACATACATGAGATGAGATTAATTAGAAGATTATTCCTAGTACGCCTGTCGATAATAAACATATAAGAATGAGCATTCTTAATAATAACAAAAATTAAGAACGAATATCTCTCAATACAAATCCAAAATTCGTCAGAATCGACATGAAAAACTTTAGCAACAGGTAAAAGGTGCGAACTTTAGCATCAGAATAAGAGAACGCACCGGGAAACATGACGAACAGGAGGGTTGAACACCGCCCTGACTGAAGCAACTCGTTGGGCAAGCGTCGGTAGCCACCCGCGAGGCGCACCAGAAGCCATGGAGGAGAGGAGAGATCGCGAGGGAGGGGAGATGCGGAGCATCGGGGCAGGAGAAGGTGCGCCGTTGGGGCGTCGGAGGAGGCGAACAATCGGGCGCGAGGGGATTTGCATGCTCTCCACGGACGTGAGGGCGCGGCGGCGGCAGGGCCGGTGGGGGGAGAGGGGAACACGGAACAGGCCAATCGGCGCAGCGGGCGGTGGTGGTTGGTTGGTGTGGAGTGTGAGCTAGCAAGCCCACTAAAAAATGTCAGCAGAACCGAGCCAGCCCAAGCCCACTCCGAGATTCAGGCCTGCACGCTCTGTTATCACGAGCCGGAACCAGGTTCCACGGAACAAACACACGTGACAATGAGCCGAAACCCCGAGATAGATTTTGCCCGATTAAATTTAGCTGTGGCCCATGGGTCAGTTTTTCTGTTAATGGATGTATTAATGGGAAAAAACCCAAACATATCAAGTTTACAGGCTTTGGGGGGGGGGCTAGGGTCCACCCATTCTGGACGGAATCCCACGGCCGGCCACTACTATTCATCTTCCCTGCGCCCTTGTCCTCGCCCCCGCGACCCCGCCTCCGTCCTCCTCATCCTCGACCTTGCCCTCGTCCTTGACCGCGCCCACCGCTACCCACCCCCCCTCCTCCCATGGCGCTCTAGGGTCTCACTAGAGCTCACACTGCCGCCATCTTGCCATGGAGCTCCCATGAGTCCCTACCGCGCCCAGTGGCCTCCTTCTTCTCCTCCCCTGCCCCTACCTCCTCCCATTGCTTGCCATGGCCAAGCTCGACCTCCAGCCGCCGCGTCGGCCCCTCAATTTGAGAGTCCTAAGTGCATCCGTATTTGCGCCAGGATCACGCATAAATTCACAGGAATAGTACACATATATATAATAAAAGGTTCTAAGCTTTATTGATATCTAGAAAAATAAAGTCTTACAACAGTGGCCCAAGGGGCAGGGTCATAGCTACATATCTAACGGAGGACTATGGCCGTGAAACGGCATTATTGGTGGTCTCACCGGGTTATTATACAGCAAAGCGGTGTCCTATTCCACAGGCAATTTGAGCGCGGTCGAAGATGTCATGTTCCTATGAACGTATCTCCTCGCGGGAACCCTAATCCTCGTGGTACGCTTCTTCGTCGAAGTCATAGTCTTCTTCCGTGCCGAGGTATGCGATAGGGACAGGGTTTTCGATCTTTCGTCAGGTTCAAGATAAACAACGATTTGTTCGGAGAGCGACACACCGATCCGGCTTCAGATCACAAAAACTCGAACCCTGCAATCTTAGCACCACGTCTCCTTTGGTTATCAACCGTATCACAATCCGGTTGGCCTCGCCAAGAAGGCTAATCCCTGCTGCGAATCGAAGAACACAAGCAAGAACAAGATAAAACGTAACTCAATTGAAGTGAAAATTACAGATGAATGATTAAGCACTCGAAGTTTGGGGTCTTGCAAACCGATAACAGCGACTGTTTAATGACAGATTGATCTAAAACAAAACCCAAAACCTAATGTAGGTGGCGGCTACTGATTATATAGCCTAAGAGACATCCAAGGATCCCTCTTTACGTCCTAAAGGTGTCCCAACATGTTACAAGGCCCAACGGCCCAAAAGACGATGACGCAGCGCCGTGACAAATTCTGGATGTCAACTTGTTTCGATGATTCCCGTTGATTCTGATGGAATTTTGATGTGAGACCACTTTCATTGGTTTCCTTATGAAATTATCTTTGCATCCATATGTGGATCATCGAAAACGGAGTCTGTATGCGACCTAGACGTCCGTTTTACTACACGCTGGTTCTTAAGCCCAAGATGGACTCGAACTCAAGTTGGACTAGGCCTCCGGCTTGGCTTGGACGTCCTTGCTGGGCTCCTAAGGTGGCGGCCAAGGAGGAGGACGTCCAAGGGCTTCCTTGGTGGGTTCTCCAAGTCCTTGGGGTGTGCTCCCACTTGGGCTAGGGTCCCAAGGATGAATAACAAGCCCATGACGACAGTGTAGCTCCCGACAGAAACAGGCACAAAATATCTTGATGGTTTGGAGGACTTGTCGATGTGATATTGAGATGAGACCAGATCTATTAGAAATCTTATCAAACAAGTTTTCCATCAAGTACTCATTGACCTCGATCGCACTCCAGATGGCTGAGTTATTGGTTTTCCAATGAAGCACTGTCGAGCTGCCGATGAACCAAAAATTCAACTTTGATGAACTTGCACGTTGAGACACATTTGTACCTACATTCAAATAACGACATGTACATGTGGAACCAAGTGAATTATACCAAAAATCACTATGCAAATGTAGGAACGAGCTCACCTTATAAATAATGGTCGTATCCGATGGTGTCATGTCCTCATCATCCTCCCCTTCTTGACAACAAACCTTCCTCGGTTTGGGATTAGCTGAAGGAAACGTTGTTGGTAGTAGCCAACATTGCTCCCCTTCTTGAAATTTAACATGTTTCTTTATAACAAAACTAGGGAAACTCGACATGACAAGATTATAGCAATTGCAATCCTTTGGTTGATCATACTTTTGCACAATATAAGGAGATTTCAAATTTAAACAAATATAGACACGATGCACCATATACTCTCCTTTACAATTATATTTTCCATTAAAATGATATGTACAAGTAGACAACCATGACAATTCAACACATTTAAGTTTCTCTTCTAAACTACTAAGAGCATATAAAGTATCAAACTCAATATAACCCAAAGTATTTGAAGAATACAATAATTTCTTTTCATCTTTTTCGGTAGGAATGGAAAGCAAATTTTTATGTTCAGCATAAGTAATTGGTTCCAAAGCCAAAGCATCATACTCATTCACTAGTTGTGGCATACGTATAATAAAAGTATTTTCACACAGCTCTTCTTTATCACTAGCATTATTAGAATAATTATTTTGTGACAAAGGCAATTCAGATTTAACATCTAATTCTTTCCTTTCATTAGCAGCTCTATCTCTATTAGTTTGTGCATTTTTAGCATGGTTTAAAGTTTTACCAGACTCCAAAGTATGTGTGGGAGGTGGTGGTGGTGAAGATGTTGTTGTAGTGGCGGAAGTAACCACTCGCCTTTTTATCGCAGTCTCAACCTTCGCAAATGGTTGCTCCATCCTTACTAAAATCTGGTTGAGGTTGTCGTCAATGTTGGTATGGTTCTTTTGCTAACATTCCTGCAATTCTTTTTCTACAAGCATAGCAAGATGGAACAAACGTTTGAGAGTATAAAATTCTTTATGAAAAACAATATCTTGTATTTCATGCCTCAAACCACCAAAAAAGCGAACAATGGTATCTTTCATGTCCTCTACTATCCCACAACGTATTGCACACTTTTGAAACTCTATATAATATTCTTGGATAGACATATTGCCCTGCTCTAAGTACTGCAATTTGTTATGTCATTCATGTTTATAAGGAGGAATAAAACGATCACACATAGCTATCTTAAGTTCTTCCCATGTACCAGGTAAAACATCCTGTGCAACTAGCCTATACCACCAAATAATGGCAAAGTCCTTAAACTCACTAGTAGCTTGTCAAACTCTATATTGCTCAGGTACAAGGTGGGCACTAAACTTTTGTTCTACCATTATCTCCCAATTAAGATATCCCTCAGCATCATAATGACCCGAAAAGGATGGTATGGTCAATTTACCTCTCATACCTTGATGATTATAGTCTATATGTGAGGGCTCATTATTCTTCATTCGGTCCATCCTTGCAAACTTCTGGTACATGATTTCCTGTAATTCACTCTTAAACAGAAACTCGTTGTTTGATATTGTTAGAAATCAATATAAATCCCCTATCAACTATTTATGGGTAAGTGGAATCACACTCTCACACGTCTTACCAAGTTCTTACAAGGGTCTTACCAACGCAAAGCAGTGGACGGTACAACCGGTGGCTGGTACGTGATACTTGTGAGGGTATGACACCAAGATTGCAAGGGTCTTTTTCTGTACCGATCTAAAGTATATGTGGAGCTTAGGAGGTACACAAAAGAACAAATATGTATATGTGGCACACAAATCAGTGACAGACAACAATATTGAATAAATGTCCAGAGCACTTATCCTAGTTGCTGGCCTATACATGTTCCTATCACCAGTTGTGATAAATAAGAGAGGAAACAAGGATGAATGAAAACAAGTATCAAAGGTAGCAACGGATATGAACAAGGCAAAAGGTACCACAAACAATAGAGCTATTGAGTGTTCCTCAGGTGGTATAATCACAAAAAGATAGAATATATGCGGGCTGCAAGCGCGTGTTTTTTTTTTTTTTTGAATCTGGGTCTTCACACGAAATGCGCTCAATTCCTGGAGATGCACGAAATGCGCTCAATTCCTGGAGAATCTGGGTCTTCGCACGAAATGTGCTCAAATTCTTCCATGCGACAAACCCAGGGCAGCTATCTCATGAGCTCTATTACAATTACGAGGCTTAAACACACACTGAAAACTCAAGAAATTTGAAACAACTAGAGATCTCAGCTCCTCTACCAACCTCCTGATGGAGACAACAGATACCGATCAGACTCAAGAGCGCTTGTTGTACCATCATGGCATCGGTCTCCAGGATCAGCCGGTCAATTCCCATGTTAATTGCACCCCATGTGAGCAAGCTATCAATTCCGCTTGGAACGCATTGATCAGATGGTTCACTCTACCTCTCCCGGTTAGCACCACATCTCCATCATCCAAGTGCACGTGTTTTGGTTTGCCGAGCTGGTCCGGAATGATGATCCGCTCCTTCATCCAAGCCTAAAGTCGCTGTTTGGTTAAGGTATATAATCACAAGCCAGCATGCTGAGTAGGAGCATGACCGATTGGATCCGCGAAAAAATTAAAGCACCAGACGACCCCATTCCTTTGCATGCCGGACCAACTGTCACGACTAGACACGGCATGAATGAAGAAGTAGCAACAAAGAGCAGCTTGGAAAGCCAAGATGAAACAGACAGAGAAAGCAGTTGATGGTGAAGGACCAACTGTTCGAGTCGAGCATTTGGGCTTGTATCAGCCAGATGTGCATGTTGATGTACCGTGTTCTCCCCTGAATCTCTAAACGGCGCTGCTAACTTCTGGACGGAAGAAATTTCTCATCGGACACCGCAACATTGTAAAATAAAAGTTGCAACATCAAAAATCACGTTTGCAACATAAAAAAACATGTATGAAAATGGGTCTGACATCTGGTTCTAGGATGGAAAATTCCCGCCGCAACATGAACATCATGTTTCGTGCAACATCCACTGCAGAACATGGAGAAACAATAATTGCAACATCAGTGCTTGCCTAACATATGTCAAGCGTCCCATCGATGGATATCCATTTGACGTCTGAGCTGTAGCATTACCGATCTCCAAATCCCCCGCTCGCTTACCTCAAATCCTCCCGCGAACCAGCTAGATCATAACACCAACTCATGCGGGATGGGGAATTATAGTGTGTTTGGTATGATGAATCGTTCATCCTAGATGAGGTAATGCATCATGAGTTGATTCCGATAAACATATATTGTTTATTTTATAAATTAAAAGGTCATTCTATTGAAGAATATGACATTTCTCGCTCCAGCCATGGGAAACTTAATGTTCGGGGGCAGGTGAGAGAGTGAAATCATGCCAATCAATGAATAGAACAAACACAAGTGCAACGTTGTGTGTTCTATGGTAGCGTATGTAGATCATGTAAATCATTTAGCTATATATGGTAGAGATTTAACCATGGAGGAACTTGTTCATGACTCAAAATTTCAAAAAGAAAAGCCAAGTGAGCATGTGACCATTTGTAGTAGCATGATTAGGGTAGTACCATTTGTGTAGCAGAAGCATATGCAAGTGAACCTAGTTATTATGGAGGACGCTTTTATACATCAACTACTATATTTTATTTATTTTATTATAAACTAGATAGACAACATTTCACTCTTGAGTTTTGTTAGTATAATGCTAGAGTCAACATAGACACACAGGAACGTAGGCAATTGATTTCCAACGTGTCGTGTGTGCGAAATGATGGATTAAAAAAGTCACTTTTAATATAATTGACCCATTCGCTTAGAGGATATCCATAAGAACGCGGCAAAGCATTTGCCATCCTTTCTAAAAAATATCCATGATAAATGGCACACACTTTGCTAACACGAAGGATATACCTGACCATCAAAAATAAATTCGGAGACAATAATGATCTTTCATTTGTTTCTAATCATAGATAGACGATTGCTCTATTTTATATCTTGTTTTTATTATTATCCTATACTAGCAAATATGCCCGTGCGTTACGACGGAAGAAAAAACCTATTAAATATTTTTAAGAACGACAATAAGAATGGTACATATTATTTATGTTTCACCATTTATAAATTCAAAAATTAAAAGTTACAATTTATTTTGTGATGGCCATGGCATCTATAATATAATTTATTGTTGGCAACTATGGCAATAACTATTAAGCCTATGTCGAACTAAAATAAAATTTTGATGGTTTTTTCCCTACTACAAAGCACATAAATATTTAGATATGAATATATCATAACTTTAGTTTTTGTTCTATATATGTGCTGGTATAATGAAATATCGAGTTCTATGACCTTTGAGGACCCATAAAAATTTATCAACAAGTTAGTTACCGACGTGTTGAAGATTGGTCTATCCAGTGATGATTATGATGGAAGACCTCTCTCAACTTTTCACATGCTAGCCCTCACCGTGGACTGTAGAGATATATTTATTTAGACTGGATTAGATAAGTAATAAAGTGCTCAAGATTTTAGTTCACGTTTTGATTAGTTGAACTGTCGGTTAATCTAGATTTTGATAAGGCGTTAACAATTTGGTATTACAAATCTTTATTTTCCTAAACATTGCAAAAAGTCAATGGTTCAAATATCCATAATATTATATTGATTATTTATTATTTATTTTATTGGAGAAAAAAGATAACCTGAGCGGATAAACGAACAACTGAAAAACAACGAAAAGATCTAAAAAAAAAGTTGGATGGAAACTCAAACGTATAGGAACCAACGTAGGAAAAGAAAAATATTATTTATTTATTAGACCAAAACTGAAAGAGAACACAGTATAGGATCAGGCGGACACATAATTGACTTTTGAAAAAAAAACAGTTGCATGATTGCCGAAACCGAGCCACTTTAGGATTATGAGGTTGGACAAAAATTTATTTGTGGCTTCCCCTACTACAAAGCACATAAATATTTAGATATAAATATATCACAACTTTAGTTTTTGTTCTATATATACGCTGGTATAATAAAATATCGAGTTCCGTGACATTTGAGTACCCATAAAAATTTATTAACAAGAAGTTAGTTACCGACGTGTCGAAGATTGGTCTATCTAGTGATGATTATGATGGAAGACCTCTCTCAACTTTTCACATGCTAGCCCTCACTGTGCACTGTAGAGATATATTTATTTAGACTGGATTAGATAAGTAATAAAGTGCTCAAGATTTCAGTTCATCGTTTTGATTAGTTGAATTGTCGGCTAATCTAGATTTCGATAAGGCATTAACAATTTGGTATTAGAAATCTTTATTTCCTAAAGATTGCAAAAAGGCAATGGTTCAAATATCTATAATATTATATTGATTATTTATTTTATTGGAGAAAAAAAGTTAACCTGAGCAGATAAACGGATGGAAACTCAAACGTACAGGGACCAACGTAGGAAAAGAAAAATATTATTTATTTATTAGACTTTATAAAAAAAAACAGTTGCATGATTGCCGAGCCACTCTAGGATTATGAGGTTGGACGAAAATTTATTTTTGGCAGAAATTTTATCACTTTATTATTAGGTATAGATATAGATATACATATTAATAAAACCAGCTTTTCACTAAAAAAAAAAGAGCAACGCCACACTTATATACAAACGGTCCCACCAATCCCACGGAAACGAAGCCCACAAGCAGAGCGCAAGTCGCAAGCATCTCGGACCGACCAAAAATCCGTCGGCCCCAGCCGTCAGTGGCCTCCTTTCAAACCCCTCTCTTCTCCCGTTCACCAGCGGCACGATCGGCTTCGCCCCCAGTCCCCCACCATTCCGCTGCCCGCCTCCGCCCCCGCCCCCGCCCCCGCAGCGCAGTGCGGAGGCCTCGAACCCTAGGTTCCCTCGGCGCTCGAGAGGTCAACTTCTCTCCACCGACGCCGACGCCGACGCCGCAGTCGTCGGCGACCTCGGCTGCCAATGGCGGGCTCTCGACGCTCACCTCCGCTCCCTCACGCGAGAGAGGTGATCGTCTCCCCTTGGCCCCTTTCACCATTTCGCTGGTTTTTTTTGTGTGTGTTTTTGCAAAATATATGCTGTTGAAATTAACTGAACACATGGACATTAAATTTCCGGTACGAAATTCGTATTACTGGTAGAATATCGATTTGAATCATGAACATGTGATTTTCCCTTTCCACCTCTTTCACTTGCGAAATTGACCTTAAAATGAGCCTGGTCATGGTTTTTTTTTTTGAGACCAGAATTTATTAAAACCTCTATCCAGAGAGATCCCTATAGACACTAAAACTGTAACAGCGTTGCCAGAACAAGGGACCGTTTGTCCAACTTAAGCCCATGGCTGCTAGTGTGTGAGCTACAGAATTACAAGTCCTTGGGCAATGGGAAACAGAACATTCAGTAAAATCGTACATCATTTTTTATCTAATCTCCCTAAACATTGTGCCTAGAACTGATCTGTCAAAGGCTGTATCCTGCAGTGCAATAGCCACATTTACAGCATCAGTTTCAACAACAATTTGCTCCATTCCTAATGCTGCTTCTTGCTCAATGGCCTTCATACAGGCCACTGTTTCTGCATGTTGGGCATTCATCAGAAAATCAGTTGCACCTGCTCCTGCAGCCATCACCTGACCGAAGTGATCACGAATAATGAATCCCCATCCTCCTTGGTTAGTCTCTGGCAAGAAGGCCCCATCACAATTTATCTTATAAAATCCGTCAGGAGGTACCTTCCACCTTGAAATGGTAGATTATTTGTGTATTGGATCATTCTTGTTGTGCGCTAAATTCCATGCGTTCAGATGATAAAACACATCATTAACAACTTCTTGGGCGCTCTTCCTTTGTTCCCCAGCGTTCACTTTGTTGCGTGCAGACCACCAGCACCGTAGTAGTAGAAAAATCGTATGTTGCTTATCACAATCCAAATCCCAAATTTTCTCTAATATTTCTCTGATTGAACATAAAGACAATAATTTACCCCTCACTTTATCCAAATTCAGCAGCAACCAACATAGCCTCATTTGCTTGCATTTGAAAAATAAGTGGCCCATATCCTTATCGAATCTCTGGCACATAGGACAGAGGGTATCCAACTTGATTCGTCGCCTTGCAATATTTCGCTTAACCGGCAAAGAGTTGTGGGCAAATTGCCATACAAAGACCTTCACCTTATTTGCCATATTCATTTTCTAAATCTTCTTCCAATCAAAACTGCATGTAGCTGCAGAGGAGGTCGATGCATTGGTGCCACCAGTTTGATCCCGAATTCTGATTCCTAAGGCATATGCTGATTTCACAGAAAACAAACCCTTAGGATCTGGATGCCAGGCTACATAGTCTTCCATATCTTCAAACAGTGGGATTGATAGGATAATTTTTGCATCTTCTTCCCAAAAGGTGTCTTTAACCTGCTGCTCATCCCACATTCCAGTAATTGGATTTATTAGGTCTGCAACCTTTTGAAGTAGTGAATATGGAGTTGTTCCTGTAGTCTGTCCAGCTTGAACCCAAGAGTATGTTCTTTGTTTACATTCTCCTGGTTCAAAAGCCCTCTCCTACATTTCTCAAGATCCTTCTTCACTATATTAATTCGCTTCTCTAGGTCTCCTAAGACATTTCTATCCCAATCTCGCAGGTCACCCAGAATTTTCTTTTGTATATCCAATATCCTCATAGTTCCTGATTCCATTGCTTCAGCCCACGATTTCTCCACCTTCCCCTTGCATTCTTCCTCTTCTAGCCACTTTGCTTCAAACTTGAGAGATAGATCCCTTATATGCCCATAATCATAACTCTCCCTTTCTCCGCATTGAACAATTATTGGTCTATGATCCGAATGCCGAGGGTCTCCATTCACCACATGCACCAATGGAAACAGACTGCACCATTCAGTAGTAGCAACAGCCCTATCCAACCTTTCCTTAATATACCCTTGCGCACAATGGTGATGATTTCTCCAAGTAAACATACCCCCCTCAAATCCCAAGTCCTCCAACTTGCAATCTTCCAAGGCCTTCCTAAAGCGATCCATGCACACAACAGACCTAGGCTGGCCCCCCTCTTTCTCATATCCAAAGTGAATTTCATTAAAGTCTCCAAGGCACAACTAAGGCTTTGTGTACAGGTTATTTAAAATTCTCATTAAACGCCAAGTCTTTCCCTTCTCCGTTTTTGGTTCTCCATACACCCCAGTCAACCTCCATTCCACCCCATCTTCTTCTCTTATTAGAGCATCAATGTGGTACCTTGATAAACTCTTTACTATAAGATCTACTTCCCTTCTCCAAAATAAAGCGAGTCCACCACTATTTCCTTTGCAATCCTTAACCATCATGTTTGGCATATTAAGCACCCAGCGAAATCTTTCCATCCTCCTCCACTCCATTTTTGTTTCAGAGAGGAAGAGTATGTCTGGGGATTTATGCTTCTTGAGATCCAGAAGCCCCCGAACTGCCGAGGCATTCCCCAACCCTCGGCAGTTCCAAGCCGTGATCTTCATTTTGTCAGGAAGGGTTGCCGAGGGAGCCCTGCCATTTCAGAAGGAAAAACCGTTTCAACTTCCACCACATCACCCTCCTCGTCCCCACACATCACCTCCATTTTCTGCTTCTTACTCCCAACACCCGCCCCATCAAATTCATCATAAGATCTCTTCTCTCCCAACATAGATTTAACTTCCTTTACAATTTCTTTGTTCACCCTTCTCACTCTCTTGTAAGTTCTTTCTTTCTTATTCATCCCAACTTGCTTCAAATCTTGCAGGAGCTCACCCACATTACCAGCCCTCTTTTCCTCCTCCAACAAGTGCTCAACACTCTGTATGCCCAACATCTTCTCCTCATGAGAAAAAGTAACAGCCACCGGGCTAGCATCCACATCCATACCTTGCAATACCCCAACTGTATCTTCAACACCAGCAGCATTTTGTAAGTTTATATCTGCACTAATGGTTCCAACTCCCTCACAAGCGTCCTTCCTAGCACCTGCATCCTCCCCAATTGTTTCTGGTGCCACATCTAATTTTCTCCAATCTCCATCCTGTGTTTGCACCAGCTCCTCGCCCCCATCTTGTTGCCCCCTTTCCTCCTGTTCAGTACTCTCCACCCATGATATTTTATTTTCAGAACCGCCGCCTCGGGGCCTTGAATTTGATTTTGATGGGCTGGAAAACTCTCCTACCACCACCTCCCTTCTGGCAACTCTTCCAGAACCTGAGCTGCTGCCCCCTTTCTTATCCAATTGCACTGGAATTACTGAGTTACCATCTGATTTTGGCCCCCCTGAAACACTACTCTTTAAAGTTCGACTCTTTGTGTCATCCATACTTCGCCGACGAGAAGGCCATACCCGGAGTTCCGGCCCAAAAGGCTTCTTCTTTTCCTTCCAGCTTCCTGACGAACATTCCTGATCAACATGCCCCAACAGGCCACAAATATAGCAAAAATTAGGTAGGAATTCGTACACCAACGGGCACCATTGAGTTTCTCCATTTGGACCAACTTCCATTGTAACACTAACACCTCGCAGCAACGGTTTGCGTATGTCAAACTGAATTTTGATTCTGAGATATTTACCAATTGCTGAAGGGGAGCCTTGGCGCAGTGGTAAAGCTGCTGCCTTGTGACCATGAGGTCACGGGTTCAAGTCCTGGAAACAGTCTCTTACAGAAATGTAGGGAAAGGCTGCATACAAAAGACCCAAGTGGTCGGACCCTTCCCCGGACCCTGCGCAAGCGGGAGCTTCGTGCACTGGGCTGCCCTTTAGATATTTACCAATTGCTGAACCTCCTTCATCTGTGTCAGCCTCAATAGTCTTGCCGACTTTGTGGCCAATTTTCTCCCCTGTCTCCATAGTCATCAGGCCAATGGGAAGCCTAGAGACCCGAATCCATATTGGCGTGTGCACGAACTCCAGCTCCTCTAGCAAACTACTTTCATCGAACTCACGCACAATGAGCAAATCACCTCCAAACTCCCATGGGCCATCTTCAATCGCTCGCTGTTTACCAGCCAGCTGTAGGAAGGTTAAAAGGAAAATGTTATCCCCCAAATCTCTACAACGAATCCCCCTCCGAGGACACCAAATATTCCCCACAGCATTCATTATCCCCTCGGCATTCCCTAGTTTCTTAGAGAACAGCTTCCCCACTGCCTGCAAAACTCCATCCGAGCTGTTCCTTTTTACCTTCCAGACTCCTTTCATCACCGAGTTCTCTGCTTTCGACAACTTCAACTTCCCCAATCGGCCTTGGAGTTCCTCCCTCGCTTCCATTCCTTGCTCCATAGGCATCATCCTAGGGGTCCAGACTCGCAAACTGATGAATGGCTGGATGATGGTTGGACAGGAAGAAGGATTTGGAAACTGAGATGAATGAGAGCGTGGATGGATGGATGGACGATGGTTTGATAGGGAGATGGATTTGGAAACTGAGATGGATGAGAGCGTGGATTTGTTGTGGACAGAGAGATGGATTTGGAAGCTGAGATGAATGAGAGCGTGGATGGATGGATGGACAATGGTTTGACAGGAAGATGGATTTGGAAACTGAGACGGATGAGAGCGTGGATTTGATGTGGACAGAGAGATGTATTTGGAAGCTGAGATGGATGAGATCGTGGATTCGTTATGCGCGTGTTTGGAAAACCCACTCGAAATCCTGGAATCGAGTCCAAGATTTGAGACCACTCTGTGTCGCTAGAGACTTCCAGGAAGCTCAGTGTCCAGAGACTTTGCCCTGTCATGGTTGAAGCTCTGGCTAGGTGCTGTTATACACAATACAGGATGTTAAAATAAATGAATCATTCATCATCTCTAACAATTCATAGTAGTAAATCTATTCTTTTATCAATGTACTCACTACTGACCTTACCTCAAAATTTAGTTGGTGATTGTTTGACTGTTTTTGTACTATGTTTTGTTTAACAGGTGAGAGCCAGGGACTGCACTGAGAGGTCAACTGCCAGGACTACAGTTGTTCTGTGTATTGATGGAGATCAGTATGAGGCCAGGGAACGATATCGTGCAGGTATAGGTGGCGTGAAACAATGGTGCGAAGAAGGCGGAATTACAGTGGATGTCTCTGACATCTTTGGGCCTGGTCGTAAGGTAGTGACAACCAGAGCTGGTGGGGCACTTGATGTTGAGTTGAAGTATAAGGGGAGATCCCTGACATTCTTAATCCAGGGGAGGAATTTGTATGTTAGAGGCTGGAGAGGCCGGGGAAAGGTTTTTGAACTGGACACCAAAAATCAGGAAGAGAATTTCACTTTGGATAAGAAATGCATAAAGCTCAAAATAGGAGTGAACTATAATCATCTCGTCCCTCAGGGAGTTGGGTGGATACCTACTGGCTTGTTTTACCTCCGCAAAGCTTTTGATAAGATTTGGAGACATGCTGGGGGAGAAAAGATTGATATATCAGAGGAAGTGGCAATTATTGCTGTGCACATATCGGAAGCATCAAGATATCCACCTATTCTTCGGTTCGTATGCAAATCGTTCACAGATTTGGGGCTGAGCAGACTTGGAAAAGATCCCTCCAATTGCAACTATGTTACCAATTACAAGAAAGCTTCAGGTATTGTGATGGAAAGTGTCGATCTTATGAAGGCCGGAGAAAAACCACTGCCAATAAGGATAAACGGGCTTGAACACAAAAGCATAGATGAACTTGCATCTGATGTTGGTATCTTGTTCAGAGATGGTTATAACGCGGAAGAGTCGAACTTTGAACATGAAGACCCTCCAAGACTGCCTATATATGAGAACACAATGAATGACATAGGGGCAGGTGTACAAAGAAAGAGGAAACGTGCTCAGCAGACAGTCAACAAAAACAAAAGACCAAAGGGAGGTGGTGGACTGAAGGGAGGACCAGGATCAATGGGGGAAAGAAAAGGACCAAATGGAGGAGGTTCGATGCAGGGAGGACAAGGGCTGAGGGGAGGAAGAGGGCTGAAGGGAGGAGGATCTGCTGCCTCGTATTCTACTGGAGGACCAAGTGATGGAATTGGAAGATCTCCTGCCTCCTTTCATCCTGCAGGAGGAGGACCAAAGGGTGGAGTTGGAAGACCTGCTGTCTGCTTTCATCCTACAGGAGGAGGACTTAAGGGATTGCCTGATGAATATGCAGAGAAATCCTCCATTGGTATGGGTGCAGCAGTATGCTTGAGAACTGCTGATGTTCGCCACTTTGAACTCCCATGCTCCTCCCATAAATACATTTCAGATGAAGCTCAGTTTATGAATGTCCTCGCTCATAGGAAAATGTGGATATTTCCCAGTTCACCCCTCCCCATCAGAAAAACATTTCCACCGCTGTTCTCATTGTTGGCTCCACGTTCTTCACTCTTGAGGCAAACACATGGACATCTGAGAGCACTGCCCCTGCTTCTGGATGGCACCCCTCACCACCATTGCCGTCCATCACTCTCTGGGATTGTGAAGAAGACACGGTACATTTCAAGAGCTTTGAGATTTATTCACTAAGCTGGTAAGTATTTCGTTATGCTACTGTATTCAAATTTGTAGTCTAGTTCTGAGCATATTAATTTATATGAGGAGTACATCTCCAACTGAGCTATAGCCTATCCTATTAATGCCATAAACTTTCTTGTTTATTCTTTTTAATATTATCGAAGACCATTTGTGGTTTGTATTTTGAATACAGTTGTTGACTTGTAAATATCCCAGTTTGGTAGCATCAAAATCTGTTATGTGAACAATTTTATAAATATTCCATATAATGAATGACAGCCATAACCATAGCAAAAGCCACTGATCTTTGTATCTATCCCTTTTCCAACTTGATGCAGTTTCCCTTTTCTTCTCCTTTGCACTGATCTTTACTGACAAGTGATGTTAATGATGTTGCAGTGATACTCCTCAGGACCCATGACTGGAGGAGCTGAATGAAGCTAATCTGGGTAGCTACAAGTATGGCGTAGGCATGAACAGTCTCTGCGCGGTCCTCACGCAGTCCACACTGCGGCCTCACTTAATCATCTATCTTCTTTAGATTAGAAGTTCCCCTCCCCCCCCTTATATCAAGTCGAAGTTGTAATATAAATTTGGAAACAGCTGTGATCTTGTCATAGCCTAGAGGTATGTCAGACAATGGGTGGTTTATCACACGGTAATGCCTTGGGTAATAGATTTCACAGTGTTGTCTGGTTAAAGTTCTGATAATGGTTGGAGGGACCTGATGAAAAGTAAATGGCAAATGCTAAGTTGGTGAACAGTTGGATTTTACAAATTCAGCATCTGAAGGTTCTGCACCATGTTCCTGATAGGTGTCTTTCAGAGCTAAGCATCTTGAGTTCAGTTGTGGGTACTGTTAATGCGCCCAATGAATATCCATCTACCATGCAAAGGATTTACCACTGAGGAATGCATTCCAGAAATTTTATAGTGATCCTTGGATCTTTGATTCTGTTCATTCTGCCATGAGTGCTTTCGCTTTGCCTTTCTTTGCTAAGGATATCATTTGTTTGCATGATGAAAATTTACAAAATTCGATGTTGCCTCCAAACTCCAATGTTGCATGTGTAACTCGACTTTTTCGATCTTTATGTATGTTAGATGTCACATTGCATGAATACATGTTCTGATTTATGCAGGCATGATCCTGGCATTTTCTGAATGTTTATAATAGTAGATATTAGATGCTGAAAAAAATAAATCAAATGTAGGAAGCCACCCTCTGCTTTAGCACAGGGATCACGTACGGCCGCCACTAGCATTCTGGTAATCTGGCGCCTTCCATCCTTCTCTGATGGGCGTACATAGGCGCAGTTTGGGCTCATTTTGAATAATTTTTTTTGTGAAACAATTGGTTGAATCAGATTGAGGGAGGGAACTGCCCGTTTCCAAGATTTTGGGGTGTCTCTGTTCTGCACTCTCTTCAGTGTACCAGGCTCTCTAGCTAGCTCCTTGATTAATTTGGAACCTTGCGCGCTGCATCGTCTCTAACTCGTGGCAGCGGCGGCTATCACAACCAGAAAATGAAATTTCTCCTAGATTTGAGGGGTTCTCCGAGAACTATTCGCCAACACTGAGCACTAGAAATAAATTCCGTGTGAACACAAAAACACTCGAAATGGCAGGGGTAACACACGGAAAACTCTCTCCTCCGTGTGTTTGCCGTGGCACTCAACTCCTGCTGAACGGCAGGAGAACATCTTCTGTTAGATCACGACGCCCCAAAGGCCCAAATCACCACGATTCACGATTCACCAGGCTCGCATCGCAGCAGTCACCGGCGGCCGCTACCCTCCTCGCTGCAAGCCGCCGCCACCGCAAGCAGCCCCACCTCCGCATCCAAGCAGACGTCGTTGCTCGCTGTCTCATCCATCGTCAAATCTTCTGCGATTTCATCCCTGCCTGGACCGAAATCCCAAAATTCACTTGCCCCGTCGCAGGTCACCATCACTGATTCCTCCACCCGATCCGCAGCTCCCCCCACCCACCCACCCCCACCCTTGCATGTTCCAGCCTCTCT
Source organism: Miscanthus lutarioriparius (assembly GCA_904845875.1). Lineage (NCBI taxonomy): Eukaryota > Viridiplantae > Streptophyta > Magnoliopsida > Poales > Poaceae > Miscanthus > Miscanthus lutarioriparius. Next base: position 35,735,341 of record CAJGYO010000009.1, read on the forward strand.
CTCTCTCTCTGAATTCATTTACTGTTGAATCCCTTGTTCATAATTTTGTTTTTGTGTTGAGTTGTGCTCGTAGCTACTCGTGATTAGATTGAATTAATGATGGTATTACTGAGCTCTCTACACAGTTTCTGTAGATTATAGGCCTGTAGTTCATTCATTCCATCTAGGGTTTGAACACGGTTTATTCCTTAAGTCTGCACTGCAACTGAGGCACTTAATTATACAAAGGGTTGCCCACTAGTAGTTTGATGAACTAAATAAATTTGATTTTTGTCAGTATTCTAGACAGTGTTGGTGTAATAATGGGATCCAACATTGTTCCCATTTTGATATGTCTTGGATGCTTATAATGCTCTTCATTAGGAAACCTAAACTCCTGATTTTATATTGGGGTGGATGGTGGAAAATAGTTCTGTTTCTGTAAGCTGAATTAGGTCTATCTTAGGCAATCAAGTGCTATTTTTAGTAAAGCTTAGTTAGTGTTAAATGCTCTTTGGTATCTAATCTATGAAGCTTAGTGAATTTGGTATGTAATCTCTGAAGAATTTTAAAACTCTTTATTTTCTAATCTCTGGCCCGATTACTATCACCAAACTAGAGGCGAGTAAATTGTTTGTAGAAACATAATACTCATCACTAAAGGTAATTAATAAAATTCTAGACTTCTAATATTAATTTTGTTATATATTTGTCTAAAAATTACATAACTATAAATTTTCCTATCAGCCAGCGAAGAATGAGGAGTTGTTTGAGGACAGAAAGGCTGGTTACTTCTGCTGGCCTGGGATAGTAAAGTTAAAGGAAGCCATGCCTGTAATCAGAGTTATTAAAACCCAATGGCGTTTCCTCGCACCACAGAGTTTCCTGTCCATCTACTTGCATTTCTATTCTCTAGCTACCTATTTGATATATACTGGATTAGCTCTTGCTTATGTTTCGGTCTCTGTAATCAGCATTGTGAATTCTTGATGCTACCAAGTAGGTGCATCTCCAGGAGTTGACCGATCCTCACCCAGAGAAAATGTATTGCTGGTACTACATACAACACGTTGTGTTATATTGTCATATTTTTCATAAAAGTTCATTTACTTTCTAGAGTTGAAACCATAATTTATTTATACCCTGTTTGACCACGCAGGCACTACAAGGGCTGACAGCAGCATCATTGTTCTCCATTCCTCAAGGTTCAGCTCTAACTGAACTTACTGGGCCTGTTCCAGGTACTCCAATTGCGCATGTTTTCTGGAAGCAGGAGTATGTCATGTTCTTTAGAGATAGACAGATTATAGATACCTTCAATTTCTATGTTTGATCGTACACTTTTCCCCCTTACTGTTAAAATCGTCACTTCTAATGCTTTCAGATGCCAACCTTCAATTTACCAATTGTTGAAAAATTAATGTTTTATATGCTGAAAGAGTATACCTTTCCTGTACTCAGGTGGGCGATGCAGTCATTGGCAACTATGATGACATTTTCTCAGAGTCATTCCTTCCTTTGTCTATATATACGTAAGTGTTCGTTCCCAGTCTTTTCATATACACCTTTGCTTCATTCAAATACTACCCTAACATATTTGTTCATTTGTGCACCATATTTTTTTAGAAAGCTTACTGGTTAAATTGAACTAAAATAGTGCTATATTTCCTAGCGACATGATTAGTGTTTATCTTTGATTTTATTGCAAGATGTTCCCATGAGTTACATTCTGTGGGGTATATATAATATATATGTGAAGAAGGAAGAATAAGGGAGCAGCAGGGGACCTATCACAGCTTTCTTAATGAAGATAAGATTCTAAGTTCTTCAAATCACCTGGGGTAACTTTGATTACATGTTTTCATGGAGATTACTGATAGTTAGCAGACACTTGCTAGATGTACATGATATTCAGTGTCTTATAAAGGCACATTTTGTTTTCTCCTCTGAATGGTAGGTTTGTGTGGAAGACTCGGTAATATCAACTGAGTGAGGTTTAAATTGCTGTTGTGGAACATTCAGTTAGGTTCTGTTAGTACTCATATAAATGTTCAGAAGTGCACTAGTATGCTAAGAATTTTGACTCATTGTTAACAAGAACTATGTACTATGTTTCCCAATTAATCTCTTAGCAAATAGCCATTGCTTTGGTAATCATGAGATCTTCAGTTCAGGCATGGCATTCAACAACACGTACAGTCAGCCTAACCCATCATTTTCTGCCCCGACAACTTCCATTATCAAATTGAGTAGAGGTAGAGGTAGTGTGAGCCAACATGATATAATGTTTACCTTGAAAACTGATGCCAATATGCCATGCCATCTTACACTAACTTCTTGTTTTTCAGTCCACATCCAAATGGAGGGTTGGTTCAAATGCTGACATTGAACTCCTGGACTCCATACCTGCCTGAAACCTTGATCTTGAAGCTATAGGGCAAGGTTTGACAGAGATTTGGTAGAATGTGCATAATGTAATCTTTTGCATTTTAAATAGTAGAACACATGTTGAATCTGGGATGCTTCAACTATCATTTCAATTCTAGTTAGTTATGGCAGTAGATTATTGGGATTTTAGAACATGTTGGTGTCAGTCATTGACATGTAAAAGTGCATGGTAATACTTTGTTTTCCTTGAAATGGATTTGTTTTTGTTGGTAAATTGTTGTTGTTCTAGTCATATATGGCATATTTAGTCCATGCTGTAATGTATTCTATTATTGTACGGCCAAAAAGATCTAAATGTCTGCAACCGTGTGTTTCCTGTGTGTTTTGAGCGTGTCTTCGAGTGTTGTTGGCACTAGGGGAACTCCACTCATCTGCTATATATTTCTGTGGCCTGTGGGCTCTTTCTTTCTTTCTTTCTTTGTGTCTGAAGGAACAATAACAATCTACTGAAGGATCTAGCTCTTCTAGCTAGTCGGTTTCGTCAGAGACAACGAACCTGACACGCCTGTTCCAGTAGGTTGAACAAAAAACAATCGTGAAAGGCATAAGCAGCATGGTATAGCTGCACACCACAGTTCACAATTTCCCAACATTTTTCCTTCCAATTTAAGCCCTAATTTCACATCTTTGCACATGCTATATATTCCTGGTATGCCTCGCGAAGCACATCCACATACATACAGTAACAAAACCATTCCCCCACCCACCGTGGGCACGCATGAAGAGGGCAATCCATGCATGTCGTGGTCAAACTCCCCTACACTCCCCGTGTGAATAGACAATGGAGCCCTCCATGATCGCAATCAATCCGTGTTGCCGCGTGCACGGGCGATGCGGTGTGGAACTTGCATTGGTGTATCTGTATCAGCGTTTCGTGTCGGCTCGTGGTAGGCGCACGATTCCACGTCAGGCGTCAAAACTAACTGACTCAGGAAAAACCAGGCCACACATAGGACAATGAGGGTGGAAAACCCACGGTGGCCCGTCCTAAGCTGCGAGCTGCACTGCGACGACGATGTGCTGGCGGGCTGCGTGGCCCTTGTCCCAGGCGTGCAGCGCGGGCCTCGGCAGGCGGCGATCAACAAATGTTTTTTTATGGATCTTTGGCTGGATTTGATGCTACTTTCATCCTGTCATTTCAATCACTGCCAAGAGCGAGTGATTTTGACGAGGACATGCCACCGGTTACTCAAGGTACACATAAGCAAGTGTATAAAGGGCCAATTACGCGTAGCCATGCAAAACTACTCCAAAAAGAGATGATCTCACTCCTATCTGAAATTAACTTCAATATACATGAGAATATTATGCTACCTAAGTGTTCTACTTTGGTTGTACTTAGGTATACACATAAAGAGGAGGATGCTACTCTACGTGGGGAAGAACTACAATAATCGGACCATGAGGTTCGGACTAGCACAGTGAAATTCGGACCATCAGTTCGGACCAGCACAAAGAAATATTCATAACGCTTGACTCCCTAAAGTTTCGGAGGTCCATGAGAACTTTTTTTGAAAGCTTATCAAGTATATATTCCAATGCAACAAACCCCACCTTATTTAGATTCCATAATAAAGAGTTATGACCAGATTAGTGAAGACTGCTCAGAAGGTCAACAATCTTCCCGGGACAAGATATTGGTACAACTTCTCATTCAATATTGTACCATCCTCAAGCGTTTTGTGGTGCATGTTATACATGGCTGGAAAGATAATCAAGTTAACTTTGCAATGCAATAAACAACACACCTTTTGGACTCCCAATAAAGAGTTACGACCAGATTAATGGAGACTGCTCAGGAGGCCAACAGTCACATGAGACCACTTTGGGAATTCATCTTGTGGCGACCTTTCACATAGCCTATCTTCAGAAACTCTATTCCGTTTTCACACCTAACTAGGACGGTTGTTCCTAGTACAAATATCCCTTGTATCTAAGCTATTTGGGACTTTTAGATGAATTGATAAACCACGTGATATTGTAGTCGAGCTGCTGAGTGTCTTACTCAAAACTTTATTCTTCATTGCTCTTCTTGGACTCGTGAAGAGATTTTGCTAGGATCCCCTAGTTTGTGCTCCACGGTTTCCAGTACGGCTGCACCGTTTTGTATGGATTAGCCTCGGATTGTGGTTCCGCGGTTGTTCGGAGATCGAGTCGAAGTTTTCACAGTTTCTGTGCCTCTCTCCCTGTCGCTTGGTCGCATTGAACACCTTGGTCAGGTATAAAGCTAGTTATCCCGCTATTTGCAGCAAGTTATCTTTGATTCTTCGACATATTGTCATGAAGATCAGGCCACCCTCAAGGAGGTTCCTTATCATCTGGTATCAAAGCTTTTGTTGCCACGGCAGGTCTCACCATCATCCACATATTTACCTTTGATTTATCCATCATTTGTTACTATTTTTGTTGATCTCCTAAAGTCCACTCAAAAGCCACAAAAAGATCATATAGCCTTTCCACAGTACTGTCACCAACTTTACATATATCGTGTTGTTTTCTTTAATTTTGTTATCCGTACCTCTGTATAAAAAATCAGAAAAAAGAGAAGAAGAAAGAAGAAAAGAAAGATTCAAAAAAAAAGAGAAGTGAAAAGAATTGAATCGTAGGGGTTGTATTGTGGATTGTACAACTATAAATTTCAATTTACATATTCAAGTTGGTTGTAATTTGAATAGCAGCAACTTCATATCTTTTGAACGCATAACATCACTTGGTTCATAGTATTGTAGGCTCCCTTGAATAGCCACCTATAGCTCCACCAAAATCTGCACATTCGATTCGTAATCCTTGCGACCTCTCAATCACATCTGTGTAACTTCTGCACTAACACGCTCACTGTCCTTGAGAACGAGCAAAAGCATTGATAAGTAAGAGGTGAGGTTATGTGATTCTAGAAATTTACCTATTCCAATTTTCTTGCATAAGTGCTAACATGAAAGGATCTAATTCGAGTATTCATGGTGGTCGTCATGGTGAAGAAGAACCCCCTGTTGCACGGGCTGAGTTACGCCAAATGGCAAACTCACTCTTGGAGGCCATGGGGAGGATGTTCAATGAATGCATTCCTGCAAACAAACGAAGGGCTCCTCAACATCAATATGATGACTCTAGTGGTGAGAATTGTGATGCGGGACATGACTTCCATGACTGTTTCAGAGATGGTCGTGGTGGTGGTAGGCGGGTTGGTCATCATGGCCGGAATGGAGGATGAGCTCACGGGCGTGGTCGTGACCACCTGTGCGTTTATACTTTGATTATGAAGAGGGATTTGATGATAATTAAAATCCCTTTGCAAATGGTGGGCTGTTTGAGTGGTGCCGAGATCATTACCGACGAGCTAATCATGAAGACAGGGAGCATCATAGTGATCATCATAATAGGATGACCCGGATAGCATTGCTCGTGTCAAGTTGAGTATCCCAAAATTTACTAGAAGAGAAGATGCAGATGCATATCTTGATTGGCCTGAGCAGTGTGATTAAATTTTTAGAGTACATAATCTTTCTGATCAGAGGCATGTGAGTCTTGCTTCAGTTGAGTTTTCTGGTTATGCTCCTACTTGGTGGAATCAAAGACAAGAGAATCAACTTGTGTTGGGGCGTGAATATATCACATGGGAAGAGATGAAGCAAGTGATGAGAATGCGATTTATACCCTCAAGCTATCAGTGTGACCTTTGCAACAGGTTACAAATGTTGAAGCAAGGAAAAAGATTGGTTGATGCATATTATAAGGAGATGGGGTTACTATTAGTGCGGGCTGGAATTAGAGAGGATCAGGTTCGGCTAGTAGATCGCCATCTGAGTTGCACCCAGCCCGTCATCGATCTTTCCACCTCTTGCTCGGCGCTCCTTTGCCCCTAGTCCAGTTGCAAATCAGGGTCGCACGCTCGCTCAAGGCCGCTGTCAGCTTCGTGGCGAGGCGAACGGTCATCGAGGTCTCGACAAGTGGTTGGTGGAGGGGAAGAGGGAGCGACTGTTGGGGTTGGGTGCGGCGGCGCGGTACCAGGGTGTGGCGCTGGTGAAACCCTTGCCCCTCGGCACCGAGCGGAGGAGAGGGGAGTCCGATAGTTGTCATATTTTTTCCTAGGTCCATGAAGGCGACTTTTTTTACAACAGTTTTTGGCCAAACCGGTTGTAAAATTATTGGGCTCACCGGTCATCCAAACATGTACATGCGGCCTGTGTCATAAAAAATCTAGGGCCTATAATTTACAATGGTTTTGGGATAAATACCTAGCTTCCAAACAGGCCCCTAGGGGTTTTTAAATCGGATACCAAAGACAGTGATTTACAAATCATAGCTATTTTTCTCTAAACTTGTTTATGGTTTTCTTTCCCAAAAGGGTACCCGTATAAGTTTAAATTGAGTAATAACATATATGTGACATACCATTTTCTCCTCATTTTTTCCACTGGGTTTAGACATATCAGTATATTCCCAAGATTATCCCATAGGGTTTTCAAGGAATTTCAGCTACATTGATCTCAAAGAAAATTCGATCAAGAGGGAGTGTTGTGAAACAAATGTCCTATCGAATAGACACCTCTTCAAGATGCCTCTCCAAATAGACATCTATTTAGAAGTGATCTCATCAAGACTAGAGTAGCATTAGTAATTGTATTAGGTGGTTACATAGCCACCAAATGGGCATGTCCTTTGGCACAAAAAGTGAGAATGGTTGCCTTATCCTTTGGCACAAGACAGCCTTTCACCACACCTGTTCACCATGTATATATTTCCATGATGAGATCAATGCAATACACAAGTTCTTCCTTTCTATAATTTCATTTACATTTCATACTTTAACATCAACAATAACAGCAAGCCAGCATACGTGACCACCAGTAGCAAGCCAACAGCCAGCAAGCGTTTGCTCTCCTTGTCCCTTCCCCAAACAGCTGGCAAGTTCTCACTCATCCTCTCTTTTTTTTTTTTTTTTTTTTTTTTTTGCAAAACTGCTAAATGGATAGCGACAGCTATTGCTTAGCCAGAGATTTTAAAAACTGGTGATATGAAGTCATCACGCGTTTCATCTACTGGCATTGGAGGACAACTCCTCCGAGACGTTAAGTGTACCTGTGTCTGTGATGTCACAATACACACGTGTCTCAATTATGAGTCACTGATCATGTAACACCCCAGAATTCACAGACGCACCGAGATGCTACTAAACTTCACAAACAACAACCGCACACCACCAAAAGAAATATTTTGGCAGAACCTCCTTGGTATTTAAGAGCAACGCGGGAACAAGATATAGATAACAAAATACCAAACTACTATTAACGAACATCCTAACACAAATATGACATACTCCAACAAGAAGTTTAACATCCACACTTTAAACATTCACTCTCAAGTCTAATGAACAAGACCACATTATGATGTATTAAAACACAAAGTCTCTAAGTAAAGGGTGTGAGATGTGCCGCTAATCCCTTTCCCTTCCAAGCTAGCAAGCAACAAGTACCTGGATTGAGTAAAGCAAGGGTGAGATGAAACATCTTAGCAAGCAAACTTGTTTTAACAAGCTATTTAAACCACAGGTTGAATTAAATAACAATTTAACATGGAGTTCCACTTATAGAATAAACAAGTTATAAACTCAATATACAACGAGCGACTTCCAATTTTTTTAAACATAGCTAGATAATAGAGCTTCATACTAACATGGACATATAACTTCAATATACTTCATGAATGCATATGAATGCAATGCAAAATGTCTCCTACCTGCACACCCAACAAGGTGTGGAGCTGCATCCCATGATGCTGTACCGGTACGGTCGTGACCATAGGTCAACGACATAACTTAGAATGCAAATGAATGATGCATTGCACTTGGCTTGCTACAATAAAATTAACATAGACCACCAACGATACTTCAACTTCATCTTCTGGGTTATAGGTTAACCCCATATAGCAATATGGAATATTAGCATCACCATAAATAGATAAATAAGACCATAATTAAGTAAGGTTGAATAAACACAGATCACTAGTTTTAGTTATTTGAAGTATGACATTATTATAGACATTATGGTGTAGGCGATGAAAATAGCAAGCCAAAACGGTAACGAACCACCGCTACATTCACTTGCCTCCAATGAAGGGATGACCACTTTACGTGTGATCCGGAGCACTATCACCTGCTTTGATAATTTAAGATCAGAAAAACAAACTCATTCCATCAAGTTTTTATAGCAAGTAAAGCGCTCCTACGTTCCCCAAACCAAAATCCAAGCAAAACAGCCAACAAACACCAAGTGATCTGCAGCACTGCTGCTTCACTTTTTTCGTATCTTTTAATCCACAATGATATGATAGCAAACAAATACATTACTAGAATCTACAGAGCAATACCTAAAACTTTCTTGTACAAGCTTTATCTTTATCATGTCATTAAGATGGTTGAAACTGCAGTTGAAAACAAACTTCTGAATCTGCCCAGAAATCAGGACATCAAGTTTAACAATTTTATATCTCCAAATCCGTTTGTCCACAAATTCTACAATTCCACCAAATGATAGAGAATTCCACAATCTACAACTTTTATATTACCCATATTTGCATTAGAGGTCGACAAGATTATCTAAAGCAGGGTTGAACCCTAACTGAAAACTCTGCCAACAGAATAGTGCATCTGAACTTGAAAAACTATCAACGAAGTGTCTCTTATCCAAAAATCATGCTCTTTACCAATGTACAAAGCTTATGAAACTCACTACAATATTCTAATAATTAGCAAGCCTAAATGTGCCTCTATGGTTCCTGAAAACCTTATAGATGCAACTCTATCTAGATTTTGGTCAGAATATGACAGCTAGTTTCAAAAATCCACAACTCTGAAACTACAAGGCCTAAAATCATGCAATTTTGCGAGCTAATAGATCTGAAGCTCCTCTACAACTTTCCTATTATCCACTTTCAGAGAAAAAGAAATTTAGGTCACCGAAACTACAGGAACAGCTACAGTGCCCAAACTGTTAGGCAGGAGAATCCTAGATTCGATTTTTTCAAAGGTGATTCCTCCCACAAAACCACAAGATTCCATGACCAATGACCATCTAAAACACCTCATTCAGAAGATACAAAGTTAGAATCATCTCACCTTGGCCGTCCCCGAGCTAGGGTAGCAAGAAACGGAAGGGAAAAAAGTCGATCTACACCAAGATTCAGCTCTACTTGATCCTCTCCTCCTCCTCAATCCATTTTCCTGTTTTCCCTTGGTTCTTGATGATTGGAGGAGGGTATAGAGAGGGAGGGGCACAGAGAAGAGGAAGGGGGCGTGCTAGGGAGTAGGGAGGTCGAACAGGAGAAAGACAGAGGGAGAGGAACGCTCTCAGCAGAGGATAGAGGGGGAGGGCGACTTGGGCTTGGGGGCAGTGGTGGGCTGGCTGGGCCTTGCCCCTTCTAGCCCCACTCCTTCAATTTTTTCTTTTTCTTTTTTTAGGTGTTACATTCTCCCCTCCCCCCATAATAGAATTCGTCCCCGGATTCCACCATCCCTTACTAAAAAAATATACAAGTGAGCAAAAGAGAACTTGAAGACATATAACTCACCAGTCTCAAAGAGTTCTAGATACTCCTTGCGTATACGCTCTTCAAGCTCCCAAGATGCTTCTCTCTCCGTCTGGTTTGTCCATAGAACCTTAACATATTTGATAGTTCTCCTCCTCATGACTCGCTCGGAGGAGTCCAATATGCACACTGGGTGACATTTGATTGTCAAGTCCTGCAGCACTCTAATTAGCCCTAGATCAATCTTATTCTCAGGGTCCCTCGGATACTTCCTCAACATGGAAACATGAAATACATTGTGCACTCCCCTCAATGAATCTGGCAACTGCAACCGATAGGCTAGACTGCCTACCCGGGCTATGATCTCAAATGGACCAATGTACCTTGGGCTAAGCTTCCCTGTAGTGCCAAACCGAACAATACCTTTGGTCAGTGATACCCTGAGAAGAACCTGATCTCCCACTGCGAACTCTAGGTCCCGCCTTCTAACATCCGCATAGCTCTTCTGCTGACTCTGAGCAGCCAACAAATTTTGTCGTACTTTTTGCACCCTTTCAGATGTCTCTTGAACCCAATTTAGACCAACCAAAGACCTTTCGCCCAAAGTTTCCCTACATATGGGAGAGATACATCTTCTTCCATACAAAGCCTCATATGGGGCCATCTTGATACTAGATTGGTAGCTATTATTGTAAGCAAACTCTGCCAAAGCTAAATGATCCTCCCAACTACCTTTCCAAGAAATAACACATGCACGAAGCATGTCCTCTAATGTTTGAATGGTACGTTCCGATTGACCATCCGTTTGTGGGTGAAAAGCTGTGCTAAGTGTGTGTTTTGTGCCCAAGGCATTTTGTAGACTTTACCAAAAATTATACACAAATTTTGGGTCCCGATCCGAAATAATTGACTTGGGCACACCATGCAGTCTCACCACTTCCTTAATATATAAGGGAACTAAATCTGGTGCAGAGTTTTTTGTTTTCATTGGAATGAAATGGGCACCTTTGGTGAGTCTATCCACAACAACCCATATAGCATCATTACCTCGAGGAGACCGAGGTAAACCAACTACAAAGTCCATAGTAATATGTTCCCATTTCCACTAGCACTCTGCACGTCGGTGCGCATCACCACAGCGGAAACACACTAGCCCCATACCTGGTTTAGGAAAAGCCCGATACTGAGGCGTACTTCCTCCTGAAGAACTAGAGTGAGAGTACTTGCCACAATATGGATGGTGACGCTGAAACTTCCCCTTCTTGTGAGCTGGACCACCAGACTAGCGCTTTCTGTCATCCTGAGAGCGAGACTGATCAGAACGGAAGGTTTCTGAATTTCATTAGTGTACTGTTGCTGCATCTCCTCACCTAAAGCCTGCTCCACAGTGGTGCGGAAATCCACCAATAGAAAGCCCCCAAAGTGTGCCTAATGGAAGGCTTCAAACCCTGACGAAACTGGCTTGCCTTCTCTACCTCATTACGGGCCACGTGTGGAACAAAGCGAACAATCTTGTTGAAGCCCACCTCGTATTCTGCCACTGTCTTCTTATCCTGCCTATAGGTTTGCAAGTCTATCTTCATCTTCTCTAGAAAAGTGGCTGGGTAAAACCTCCTCTCAAACTCCCTGGCCAAGACATGCCAAGTCAAAGATCCAAGTGCAGACGAATGAGATGTCTACACGCCTCTCCATATCTGATCCTCACCCGTCAGCAACTGTGTCCCATAGCGAACACGATCCCCATAAGCCACCTCAAAGACATCCATCTTATCCTCCACATAAGTTAGCCAATCTGCTGCCTCAACTGGAGAGCCACTGCCATCAAAGGAATCTAACTTCATGCCAACCCACTTCACAAGAGAAACACCACTGATCGGAAGTGCAGTCTGAGGAACACTAGTGGGAATAGCACCCGTAGCAGGAATAGTGCTAGTAGCGGCACCAACGGTAGCAGCGGTAGCAGCGCCAGTATTGGCAGCATGCCTCAAGGTCTCCAATTCCTGCTGCATTGCCTGCATCGCGGCTGCCATTGCCGCTACATCAGGAGGTGGATTAATATCCGTAGAACGATTAGTCGCTGGTCGACCCCGTCGTCCTCTCTTAGGCGGCATTGCTACAACCACCAAGGTAAACAAACAATAACCACATTAAAAAAAACCATGCCCACACCAACTTCAATTGAAACATATCATATATTTAACAGATTATGTCATAACAATCAAGAACAGATAAAACAATAATTACCCATCCTAAAAGTGCAAGTGTGTCAAATTAATCCTTATTTTTCCGAGAATCTAAAACCTGCTTTGGTGCCAACTGTAACACCCCGGAATTCACAGACACGCCGAGATGCTACTAAACTTCACAAACAACAACCGCACACCACCAAAAGAAATATTTTGGCAGCACCTCCTTTGTATTTAAGAGCAACGCGGGAACAAGATATAGATAACAAAATACCAAACTAGTATTAACGAACATCCTAACACAAATATGACATACTCCAACAAGAAGTTTAACATCCACACTTTAAACATTCACTCTCAAGTCTAATGAACAAGACCAAATTATGATGTATTAAAACACAAAGTCTCTAAGTAAAGGAGTGTGAGATGTGCAGCTAATCCCTTTCTCTTCCAAGCAAGCAAGCAACAAGTACCAGAATTGAGTAAAGTAAGGGTGAGATGAAACATCTCAGCAAGCAAACTTGTTTTGACAAGCTATTTAAACCACAGGTTGAATTAAACAACAATTTAACATGGAGTTCCACTTATAGAATAAACAAGTTATAAACTCAATATACAACGAGCGACTTCCAATTTTTTTGAACATAGCCAGATAATAGAGCTTCATACTAACATAGACATATCACTTCAACATACTTCATGAATGCATATGAATGCAATGCAAAATGTCTGCTGCCTGCACACCCAACCAGGTGTGGAGCTGCATCCTATGATGTTGTACCGATACGGTCGTGACCATAGGTCAATGACATAACTTCCAATGCAAATGAATGATGCAATGCACTTGGCTTGCTGCAATAAAATTAACATAGACCACCAACGATACTTCAACTTCATCTTCCGGGTTATAGGTTAACCCCATATAGCAATATGGAATATTAGCATCACCACAAATAGATAAATAAGACCATAATTAAGTAAGGTTGAATAAACACAGATCACTAGTTTTAGTTATCCAAAAATCATGCTCTTTACCAATGTAGAAAGCTTATGAAACTCACTACAATATTCTTATAATTAGCAAGCCTAAATGTGCCTCTATGGTTCGTGAAAACCTTATAGATCCAACTCTGTCCAGATTTTCGTCAGAATATGACAGCTAGTTTCAAAAATCCATAACTCTGAAACTACAAGGCCTAAAATCATGAAATTTTGCGAGCTAATAGATCTGAAGCTCCTCTACAACTTTCCTATTTTCCACTTTTGTAGAAAAAGAAATTTAGGTCACCGAAACTACAGGAACAACTACAGTGCTCAAACTGTCTGGCAGCAGAATCCTTGATTCGATTTTTTCAAAGGTGATTCCTCCCACAAAACCACAAGATTCCATGACCAATGACCATCTAAAACACCTCATTCAGAAGATACAAAGGTAGAATCATCTCACCTTGGCCGTCCCCGAGCTAGGGCAGCAAGAAACGGAAGGGGGAAAAGTTGATCTACACCAAGATTCAGCTATACTCGATCCTCTCCTCCTCAATCCATTTTCCTGTTTTCCCTTGGTTCTTGATGATTGGAGGAGGGTATAGAGAGGGAGGGGCGCAGGGAAGAGGAAGGGGGCGTGCTAGAGAGGAGGGAGGTCGAAGAGGAGAGAGACAGAGGGAGAGGAACGCTCTCAGCAGAGGATAGAGAGGGAGGGTGACTTGCTTGGGGGCGGTGGTGGGCTGGCTGGCCTTGCCCCTTCTAGCCCCACTCCTTCAATTTTTTATTTTTCTTTTTTTCTAGGTGATACAGATCAGGGTGTCTAGCTCTTTAGTGCAGTTTTGATATAGTGCGTGTAGGGCCACTTGTACTTCTCTATTCTAATGAATATGTTGCAATCTCAACATTATCCAAATGATCCAAGACTAAGAAGAAAAACAACAAAGAGCCTATTGGGGTACGGTTAATTCATCGAGGTCCGAATTTGAACTGATGATGAATCCTAAAAGCGCATGAACAGTCCTGCACTTATTGTGCAAAAACTAGTAAATACCACAATATTACATTTACCACAAGCCTTCAGGATTCAATCAAGGGCACCTGCCTCCCCTTGCGAGAATAGTATTCAACTTTAACATTTGGATGACATATGCTATGGAACTTCTCACGTAGATCCTTGGGGCTATGGCAAAAATCGTCCTTGATGAGCAACCTTTTCAGGTTTCCTGCATTGCAGGATAGGAACTCCACAAGTTGCATTTGTTCATGAGAATCTGAAAATAGAAAGAGAATGCAACATCATTGCAGTAGTGGAGAATTCTGATAAATATTGATAAATCAACAAAGTTTGCTTTTGTTGTTGCGAGGTTCAGCTAGCTGTAATAAATAAAACATATCTAAAGAACATTGCAGCACTACATAGTGTGACGAGCCCACACCTGCCAATTCTGCTACCTAGGAAGTCACCCTTCCTTCACAGCTAGGTCAAGATAACACAAATTCAAACAAGCTAAGCAACCGAAAAAGAAATGCTCACTAGCTAAAGCACAAATCTTCAATTTGGTCCAATAATGGTTTATATAGCATATCAACATTTAAATAATGCTAAGTAAACATATCAAGAGCCTTTTAATTAGGAAACTCCCAATTAACAAATAACAAGTCAAAGTTTGCAATCAAACGATTTAATATGGCATATTATAAGGCTATCTAAAGATCTTAGAAATTACCACTGGGGACCAACCACGAAACAGTTGCACCCGAAGCTTCCTTGTACCATTATTGCAACTCCTCAAGACATGCAACATAATAGGCATCAAGGCATGGTGTTTCCATGATAAGAATACGCTGAAGCTCTTACATTTGGGCAGCTTATTTGTTTCATTCAAGAAGCTTCGTCCATGCGTTGCTACATCTGTCACGAGTAGACAAAAACTAATCACTATTGTTTGAAAAAACAACTTCTCATAAAATTCGTTAATGGAAACACACCTGGGAAATGTAAATTGATGTTTAGATCCAACTCATCAACTTTATCCGAACTGCTTAGTCAGGGACGACGCACGATAGAAAGTTCTCAGTAGCTGGAGGGTGCGGCCAACATCAACAAACCGATGGAGATGAGGGTCATAGGCACCATGCCAAGATACCTTGACAAGCTTCGGAGCAGAGATATGAGCTTCAATTGGCTGAATAATTACTGTGATCTCTTCAAGTTTTGGGGCCACAACCTCTAGCCGCCTTGTTTCTGAGACGTGGAGCACCATTGTGCACAACGAGTTGGAGCTTATGGAGACATCAAAGTTGACAATCAGCTCAATGGAAAGACTCAGGTCCCTCAAGCACGGGCATTGCGTGCACACAAGGGCTGTGATATCGCTGCCTTCCATGCGGACATAGCCGCCTTTCTTCAGGCACGTCAGTGCCATGAACAGGCCGGATGCTTGGGGGCGGAGCCACGTTGCAAGTGCATATGCTGCAACAAAGAACCGGATTTGTTTTGCTCGTTCACACACGGGAAGCTCGAGAACTACCTCCTCCCGGATGACTACGGATTCCGGCTGGACGAACCACTGAGGCAAACGGAGATAGAGATAGAGCTCGCCCACCACGTGCTCCACTGCAAAGTGGAGCCACGGCGCAATGCGTCCGGCCGGGATGCCGAGGTCACGATCTAGTTCATCGGTGGAGATGGAGACGCCGAGGTGCTCGAGGGTAGGTGCTAAGTAGCCACCGAGGGTAGCGTCGACGGTGTTGATGAACGATGCTGGCGTTGCCTCTCGCGGCGCGACGAGGCGAAGCTCGGGCAGGTGCGCCCAGACGTGGCGCCAGTGGCGGGAGAGCACGCTGGAGCGCGCGGCGGCGTGGGCGGAGCCGAGGCGTACCAGGATGACGTGCAGCAGCTCGTCGGGGAGGCCGCTGATGCGGTCCTCGCCGGAGCAGCAGCGGCGTTGAACCTGACCCATAGGAGTTGAAGTCGAATCGATTGGAAATTTGGAATGCGTTTGCCTTGGATTTGGGGATTAGGGTTAGCGAGGGGATTCAGTGTTAGACTCCATCTGGCCTCCGTGGACGACGATGCCGACGCAACATAGATGGGCCGCTTTGGCACATGGGCTTCCAGATGGCCAGTGCATACGTGGGTCCAAAATCAAGGGTCAACTAGGAAACATTTTTTTGGTAAGATATTTTTCTTTTGACATTTCCAATAATTTCCCATTTTATACTCTTTCCAGCTCTAAACCTTTGTCGTTTGGACAAAAATAGTCTCTAAAATGTAACTTTGACTATAATTCTCTATTACAATATGTCAATATATTACATACACGGTAGCATTTTTTTAAACACCGTAGGTGTAGCAGCTTATTCTACACGAGTTAGTCAATAATGACAAAAACCAACCGCAAACTACAAATGCTACTGAGCTATACCATGCTCTGTAGTATTAAGAAGTGTTCAATAATCATATTCAGCACTAAAAATTTTGTCCAGTATTACACCTAGGTGTACCTACACCTAGGGTGTCAAATATATAAAAATAATTAGTAGAATAATCTTTCTTAAACTATCTCTATTAAGAGCATCTCCAATAGTTCTTAAAAATATAATTTATATATCAATGAGTTTTGCAAGTGGCTAAAAATATTAGGAGCACATGCATTTGTTGAGCTCATAAAATATTAAAAGCATTTTTACATTACGAATCCTGGATTATTTCTAAATCACTCTTACCACTTTTATACTTCTCTCTTCCTTGTACATTTGTTTTTGGAAACCCTGTCCTAGCTATTTCTTACTCTTTCTCACGTCCTTCCACCTCCATATTGGCCGATCAATATGCGAACCTATATTTCCATGTGGTATGCTGGATTTAATTAACAAGTTTATAGAGTAATTTATTCTTGATTGGAATTCTTCTTATTGATGGAACATGGATCGTCAAGAGTCAACTTTACAAATATGGGGATCTTCTTATCTTTTCTTTTCTTTTTGTTCTAGTTCATCTTGTATACATGAGTGATGTGTTTGAACATTATTCTGATGTCTTATAGTAAATGTGCGTTGAGACATGTGTTCGTCCATGCTGGTAGCTATAGGTACATTGTTACAAGTTTGGTTTGATACACCCTCGAAAGAATATATCTGAAGGCCTTATTTGAATACTCATGTACTACCTCAATCCATGTGTATTGAAGTGGGTTCGACACAAACCCACCCCAAGACACATGGATCGAGGTGAATAAATGGATATCCAAACAAGTCCAAAGCAGGATTTCTCATTGATTATCTTAGAAAATCCCGAGGTACCAACATCTACGGCTAGAAGGATCCCTGTAAGAGCAGAAGTTGCGGAAACACTAAACTCCAATGAAGTTGAACATGTCATGGTAAAACCAATCGACAGATCCTGGGAGGAAGATTGATATGCAGTAGTCACTGGTCAGTGCTACGTGCTTGACTAAAAAAAGAACAATATTTTTCTCTCACAACAAATCAGCGAACAGTACTTTCAGCCATGGCTTTTCAGCGAAGCGAACAGCCTAAGAGATGTAACAGCAAGACTTGAAGAGCTAGAAATTTACAGACGACGACTGAAGCCCAGCATACAATTCTCACGACTATTATTCCCACATGGTAAGACCGTTCATAAACAGGTGCAAGCTGCCACACGAGGATATACACAGATGTCTTGGTGTTGTTACCCCCCATGTGTATGACCAAAATTACTGAGCCCCCTCCGAATCACAGTACTAGAAAGGATGACAGGAATATATAGGACATCCATCTCTCATGTGTCTGACAGGTTGGCTTGTTATATGGTTGGCTTTTTATTAGATTTAGGCAACAGATAGAATACACTGGAAACTCTGCACATGGTTTCAGGAGATGGAGATACAAGTTACCCTCGCAATTCCGTTCTGCAGGTATCCAATATATATACTATCTTTCTGAGCATCTCCTTTATTTTGACTTCTATCTGAATGGACTTCTGTCATATCAAAAGTACCGTCATTCAAATGAACTTGCACACTTACACCGTTACAGGAAACAGTGAAATTTAACTAGAAAGGAACCGGCTACTGGGGAAACTTGGTACACGTACTGACCATGGCTCTAAAGGACCCTCAGGCTCGTTCCTGTGAAAATTGATCTATTAAGGCTTGTTCATATTCCTCAACAAGTTGCAGAAAAGTAAACTGCAAAAAAATTAATTTTGGAACCATGGAAATGCTGCTATAAACATAAAAAAAGATACGTCACATTTATTTACATTGTAACCTGGACAAGACGAAGAGTACGAGCTACAGAAACAACAACCAAGCAACTCAAGCTCTATATAAATGCGTCACCAAACAGAAGTAATAGTCGTACGAACATTTCATGAAATTGCATACTATGTAGTATATACTGTACTTTACAATTTTAGGTGGCCCGATGATGATTAGCAGTTCTATCCAAGAAAATTAACATACTTTAGTCAATAATTGCAAAATTAAGATACCTGTTTTCCGTTGTTATTATTGGTGGGAATATAATACTAGTATTTTACAATCTAGCTAGACTAATGTTGGAATTTTCCATGCATCCTGCAGGTGGCGAGCAAGGAAACTTAAAGCCCCATGATAGAAGAGGCCGCTGCAAGCCTGGTGGATGGTACCAACAAATACCCCGGTGGCATGGTGATCGCCGACCTGGGCTGCTCCTCCGGTCCAAACGCGCTTGTGCTTGTGTCCATAGCAGTCGATGCTGTCTGCCGTCGTCGCTGCTTGCAGCTCCAACAGCGGCAGCCACCTCCCAAACAACGACTTCAACTCAGTTATCAGGAGTTTGGCCACATACAGGAAGACCCAAGAAGGCTTGGGTCCAATCTTAACCAGCATCGTTCCAGGTTCATTTCATGGGCGGCTCCTCAACAAGTGTAGCCTCCATCTAGTCTGCTCAACCGCTAGCTTGCACTGGCTCTCCAAGGATAGTAGTACTCCTACGTGTCACTAGGATAGATCATTGAGTGTATGTATATATGGGGATGATTATTAACTGGGTTTACTCGACAAAAAGAAATTAACTTGACTCTTTCTACATACCTATTTATGACTATATGTGCCATCAGAGAAGGAGTTGAGGGAGATCATAGAAGCTGAGTTTCATTTTCAATCCACAAAGATGGTTGTTCATGAACCTACCATGTCTGTGGGGAGAGGAAACTTCACCGCCAAGTCGAGGGTACGTGTGGGGTGAGAGCTGTACTGGATCCAATCCTATTGCAGCATTTTGTAGCATCTGCAGAAGTTCTCGACACGAGTTCGGAAGGATCGTGGAGAAAATCATCAAAATGTCACCTCAAGACGAGTATCCCATTAAACCTAGGGCTTTCGTTGCTGCATCCCTCAATAGGAGGACATGACGGAAACATTAGTTTACTGGTTTTAATATTTCTCTGAATTTGGGAATGAATAAGAGAGTTGCAAAGTTCAATATATACGTTTAATTTGTTGGAACCAGTAAAACCATGTTTTGGTTGTCCCCACCACCACCCCGATTTTAGAACAAGATAAAACTATGACGTCATCCCATATTAGCAGTAAAAGATGATGAACTTTGTTGGATATGTACACACTTTGACCACTACTGGAGACGGCCTCTTTGCCGAGGGCTTCTGGCTTTGCCGAGGGCTAGATCTCGGGCACTCGACAAAGGGGGTCTTTGCCGAGGGCCAGCCCTAGGAGCCCTCGGCAAAGATAGGCCCTCGGCAAAATGGCCGGATAGGTCACAGTGGCCACTGGCGTCATTCTTTGCCGAGGGCCATTGGCCAGGCCCTCGGCAAAGACCCCCTTTGCCGAGGGTCAGGCTAGACCCTCGGCAAAGAGTTTTTTTGTTTTTTGTTTTTTTGAACCCAGTTTTTTTGTGGTGCTATAATACATTATTTAAAACTCAATTTTAAAATTTAGGCCAAATTTGACTTTTTTTTATATCTTTCCCTAATTTATTTCTTTTCGTTGATTTTTTTCGAATATTTCAAATTTGAACTGCAGGTGGATGGAATAATGCAATTTAGTGATTTGAAAAATGTTATTCATGGTATTTGGTGTATGTTGAGTCCCTATCCACGAACTCGCATCAAATTTCGGGCATCTTCTTCATGTCACATGACGAGGAACTTGTCGGAAAAGTGTTTTTAAATTATATAAGATCCATACGAAGTCCAAAAATCACGAAACTTGTCGAGGTGTCATGTTATCGCATGTGTAGGTTGTGGTAAAAATTTGAGAAGGTTTCAAGCAAGTAGTGACGTCGGATGCCTAAAACCGCCGATGCGCGCGCAGCCGCCACCGCCACCCCGCGCGCCCCCGGCCCCCAGCCGCTAGAGGAGGAGGGAGGAGGAGCAGGCCACCGGAGGAGCCCCACCTCGTCGGAGGTGTCCCGCCCTGGCCGCGTCGCCCGCCCACGCCCGTCGGCCGGCCCGCCCCGAGGAGGAGAGAGGAGGCCGAGGAAGAGAGGAGGAGGAGGTGCCCCACCCCGGCCCCCGGGCGCCAGAGGAGGAGGGAGGAGGAGCAGGCCACCGGAGGAGCCCCACCCCCCCGCTCGCCACAACCCGCCGGAGGTGCCCCGCCCCGGCCGCGTCGCCCGCCCACGCCCGCCGGCCGGCCCGCCCTGAGGAGGAGAGAGGAGGCCAAGAAGAGAGGAGGCCAAGAAGAGAGGAGGAGGAGGTGCCCTGCCCTGGCCCCTTGACGCCGCCCCGTCCGCGACCCTCGCCCCGTCCGCGGCCTCCGACGTCCCTCCGACGTCTAGGTATGCCCTTCCCTCGCTTCATGGTGTACAATGCTGGTGAAGGAGGAGGTCTAGGTGGAGGTCGAGGTGGTGGTGGCGTGCAATGGTGGAGGTGAAGGAGGGTAGTGTGTTCGTTGAGGTGGTGGTGGTGTGGTCGTTGTGGTGGATGTGGTGGTGTGGTCATGGTCGTTGTGGTGGATGTCGTGGTGTGGTCGTGGTGGTGGTGGTGGTGGTAGTGTGGTGGTTGTGGTGGTGGTGGTGTGGTCATGGTGGTGGAGGTGGTGGTGTGTTGGTGGTGGATTAATATATATCTGGCTATCGGCCATCGTGCCGTATTTGTTCCCTTGATATGTGGTTGTCGGCCATCGTGCCGGTTTTTTCTTGCAGGTTTTGGAAACCTCCCCATACAGGGGAGGTTCTGCCGAAATTTTCAACTTATAGTATTGTGTTTCTTCTTTTGCAGAGAAGAGCACGTCTGAGGCGACTCGGCGACCCCGATCCTCTTCGTCGGCGTGGCGGGTCTGCCTGCACAGCATCGCCTCGTCACTGCCCCGACTCGCCACTGCCCCGCTAGCCTGACTCCACCGCCACCCTAGGTATAAATAAGCCCTCCTCCCGTATCATTGTCTTAGATCGCGTAACCCAGTTAGGCGTCTCCCGTCCAAAAGAGATACGGTCGTAGGTATGCGGATCTTTGCATATCTACGACCGTATCTGTTTCGGATTGTCCACGTTTTTTGGACAGCCCGCGGATGCGTAGATGGGTTAGTTTCCATGGTCTGCTCCGGTCCAAGACCGAGTTTCGGCAGCTCTTCCCTGTTGTTCTCCGGATACACACTCTCCCTGGCAGGACGTGTATTGGGAGAACAGCGGGGATGTGCTGCTGAAATTCTGTCTCGGAGAGGAGCGGAGCCTGGAAACTGACCTCATCTACGCATCCGCGGGTGGGATTAGGACCTATCCTCACCTATTAGACATTAGGAACACCGCGTAGATGTAATTGATGGTCACAATACTCTATGATGTAAATGTTAAAGGATGGAGGACCGTCAGTGGATGTACACGGGCTAGAGAAGCGGTAGTGACTACGACTCTGAATGGGTGAAGTGGACATTTCGTTTCTTGAAACATGCATTTGGCCCAGGAGCAGGAGGACATTCTCTAGTTTGGTGTCCTTGCAGCAAATGTGACAATAGGGGAAAGGTAGACGAGAAGACCATGGGTAGACATCTTGTGTTCAATGGTTATACGCCTGGCTACCAGCAGTGGATCTACCATGGTGAAGCAGATCGTATAAGAGCGGAGGTGGTGAGAGCACGCCTCGAGGCTTTTGATGATGATGCCGGGGTAGCAGACATGCTAGATGACGCCCACCAAGCTCACTTCGCTGAACGACGTGAGAAGGAGGAGATGGAGGAATCCGCAAAGGACTTCTACAAAATGTTGCACTCGGCACAGAAACCCCTTCACGAGCGTACAACGATTTCTCAGTTGGATGCGGTTGGATGCGTAATGGGGTTGAAGGCCGAGTTAAACCTGAGTCGAGAAGGCTTCGATAAGATGTTGGTCGTGTTTGGCATCATGCTACCGGAGAAGCACACTTTGCCGACAAACTTGTACGAGGCAGAGAAACTCCTTCGTATGCTTAAGATGCCGTATGACAAGATACATGTTTGTCCGAAGGGGTGCGTCCTATTTAGGAAAGAACACAAGGACGCAAATTACTGTCCGAAGTGTAAATCCTCTAGGTACCTGGAGGTAGACTCTGGTGATGGTCAGAAAAAGCAGCTTCTGATCCCCGCGAGAGTGCTACGGCACCTTCCTTTCCTGCCGAGGATCCAACGGCTATTCATGATCGAGGAATCCGCGAAACAGATGACATGGCACAAAGATGGCAAACGGTACAATCCTGGGAAGATGGTACATCCGTCTGATGCTGAAGCATGGACTTACTTCAATGACAAACATCGTGACAAAGCAGCTGAGGCCCGTAATGTACGTGTCGCACTGGCAACAGATGGGTTCAATCCTTATGGAATGATGGCTGCCCCATACACATGCTGGCCCATTTTTGTTATCCCCCTCAATCTCCCTCCCGGCATCTCCTTTCAACGGCATAACGTATTCTTGTAGTTGATAATTCCTGGACACCCGGGGAGTAATATGGGTGTGTTCATAGAGCCTGTGATTGATGAATTGATCCACGCTTGGGAGAAGGGGGTATGGACATACGACCGAGCTACAAAGACAAGCTTCAAAATGCACATTTGGTACCACTACTCCCTGCATGACTTCCTGGCATATGGGTTATTTGTCGCCTGGTGTGTTCATGGGAAGTTCCCATGCCCAATATGCAAGGAAGCTGTGAGGTTCATTTAGTTGAAGAAGGGTGGCAAGTATTCATCGTTCGACCATCATCGTCAGTTCCTCCCTCTAGACCATGAATTCAGAGAAGACATCAAGAGCTTTACGAAAGGTGTCAAAGTGACAGACCCTAAACCGCACTTGAGGACTGGTGCCGAGGTTCGTGCTCAGATAGATGCTCTCATGCCCAATGAAGAAGGTGGTTTTGTGGGATATGGTGAGGAACATATGTGGACTCATAAGTCCGGCTTGACGAGGCTCCCCTATTTCGATGATCTTCTTCTGCCACATAATATTGATGTAATGCACACTGAAAAGAATATAGCTGAGGCACTTTGGGGAACTCTCATGGACATTGACAAGTCTAAGGACAACGTTAAGGCTAGAGTGGACCTAGCGACGTTGTGCGATAGACCAAATCAAGCAATGCAGCCTCCTAGTGGCCGAAACAAGAACTGGAAAAGGCCTAAGGTCAATTTCGTCTTGCAAATCGATCAAAGGAGGGAAGTACTAAAATGGATCCAGACGTTAATGTTCCCAGATGGATATGTAGCGAATCTTAGCAGGGGAGTGAACTTAGGCACTCTGCGAGTCAACGGGATGAAGAGTCATGACTACCACATATGGATTGAGCGGCTTCTTCCGGCGATGGTCCGAGGCTATGTCCCTGAGCATGTTTGGCTAGTGCTGGCAGAGTTGAGCTTTTTCTTTCGCCAGCTTTGTGCTAAGGAGATATCTCGGACCGTCGCTCAGGACTTGGAAAAAGTGGCACCTGTGTTGCTCTGTAAGCTGGAGAAGATCTTTCCACCCGGCTTCTTCTTGCCGATGCAGCATCTGATTGTGCACCTCCAGTCCGAGGCACGTTTGGGGGGGCCCGTGCAGGCCCGTTGGTGCTATCCAATCGAGAGATGTCTAAAGACTCTTCGCAAAAAATGTACAAATAAAGCCAGAATTGAGGCTTCCATTGCAGAGGCATGCCTTCGGGAGGAGGTGGCAAACTTCACAACGCAATACTACAAGCCGAACCTTCCTAGCAATCATAATCCACTCCCTCGTTACAATGCTGGCGAAAATGAATCGACCCTCAGCCTTTTCCAAAGCCAACTCGGCAACGCAAGTGGATCAACCCCGAAGTTATTGGGAAATGAAGAGTGGCGCAGTATCATGCTATATGTGTTGAATAACCTTACCGAGGTGTAGCCGTTCATCAAGTAAGTTCTCAACGAACTTGTTTCAATACGCCGTCACTATTCTGCATCCAACCCCATTGATTCTCGTTCGGACAGGGAATTTGTTTGTGAATTCTGGCATCAATCAAGGGACCCTACCTCGCATGAACAAGACACCCTTGTTTCGCGGGGTGCAGGAGCGGGGATGCCTGATTTCATTTCTTGGTTCAAACAAAAGGTAATGTCCAATTTAGCTCATACGTTCGATCGTCTAAGGTGATCGTACGTTTGATTAATATAATGATCTATCATGCTTCACCTTGTAGGCCCAGACCAGTTCGTCCATGAGTGACGAGTTGAAACAGGTTGCAAATGGCTGTGACGTTAGGGTGAAGTCATTTACCGGCTATGACGTGAACGGATATCGCTTCCACACAACAAGTTACGAGCAGATTCGGCCCAAACGAAAAACCACAAATAGCGGAGTTTGTACGCCCGGCACTGATGACCTCGACTATCATGGTAGAGTTGAGGAAATCTATGAACTCTCATTTCATGGAGACAAACCTCTTAAACCTATCATGTTCAAATGCCACTGGTTTAATCCTCGATCAACGAGATGAACCCCTCATCTTGGGCTAGTCAAGATTCGAGAAGATTCCATCTATCCTGGAAAAGATGTCTACATTGTGGCTCAACAGGCCATGCAGGTGTATTATACTCGATACGCCAACCAAGACAAAGAGGATCTTAAGGGTTGGGCTATTGTGCATCAGGTATCTCCAGACGGTAAACTACCTGCGCAAAACGATGATGATTACAACTTCAACGCAAACACATATGATGGACAGTTCTATCAAGAAGATGGGCTACCAGGCATGTTTGAGATAGTCTTACCCGAAGCAATCGAAATGGATGTAGACAACGAAATGGTTGATGGCAAGGTCGATGGAGATGTGGTGGTAAATGCCAAGGACATAGCAATGCTTGAGCGATTACTTCTAGGCAATGACTACGATGACAACATAGAACCTTCGGATAGTGTTGCCCATTTGGACAATTTTGACAGTGATGATGAGACCTATGATCCCAATCATGAAGATTATTCCTAATACATGTAATACCATGTTTTTTAATTCGTGTTTTGTTTATATATTTTGAATCTAATTCTAATATATGTACTAATTAGTCTTGTTCATTCTTTGTGATTGCAGGTGATTGAACAAAGATGGCGTGCAGACGTCCACGCCGTGACACGCCCTCGGTTTACGGGAGAGACCGCCCTCTCCTTCGAGGTGAGGGGTCGTTGTCCGGGGCAGTGTCCGTAGGAGGTGACGAGAGGAGGACCAGGGGCAGCAGCCGCAGGAGGCAGCGGTCTCCTCCCTCGCCACATGACGAGGTGCTGGAGGAGGAGCACGTGACGGCCACGGCCACATCCTCGTCGGAGGACGAGAGGGGTCAGCAGATGGGCGAGGGAGGCGAGGCGCTCGAGGGCGAGGGAGGCGAGGAGCTCGAGGGCGACGGAGGGGGTACCGCTACCCAGACTCCCTACGAGCGAGGTCCCGCGAGCCTCCCTCCGGTTCCGCTTCTTCACAACCACCTAGTGATTCGGCCTATGGCAAAGAGGTAAGTAACTATAGATGTTATCACAATTACTTCATAAGATATGTTGGAAATCATAAGAGAAACTGATAAATTTTCTTAATCACTTGTGCAGGGCCTAGTTGGTTTTGTCAGGTACTTCAGCACGCACCCCCGCGAGCATCCTTGGTGTTTTGTGCAGGAAATGGTACCCGGCATTGTGCAACTGTCCGAAGAGCCGGTGGTGCGGGAGCCGGCCTCCAACTGGGACATGTATGCGCTGGTCACGGATGACACTTACCACAACAAGCAGGAGCGGGTATTAGCAGAGTTTTGGGTAAGTTTCTCTCGCACAACATTGCTTAATACATCTCATTCATTGGTTAAATGTTTTATTGAAATAATGAATGGATACATCGGTTTTGCATGCAGAAATTTTTCAAGGCCGAAGAAGGACTTGAGGCCTAGGCGGATCGGGCGGCCGCCGCAGCTTGTAAGAAGTACGCCACCGAGATGCACCACCATGGGCGCGTCCAAGCCCACATAGACTACTACAGGTCGGTACTTAAGCAGTCCCTCACCAAGCCTCAAGCAAGACTGATTACGCTGACCCGGGACCAGTACCTTGAGGTAGGCGAATAACATTCATAATGATTCATTTTGATATTAAGTAGGTTCAATTTCATCTTCTTATATGTCAAATACTCGATGACTTGTAGGTGATTCCCTGGTGGTGCCGATAGTATCCCGAGTGCTGGGCCATGATCGTGGACAAGTGGTTATCACAGGACTTTGTTGACATGCACGAGAGGCAGCGGGAACAGCGTCTGATGAGGCAAGGTCCAACTCACCATCAAGGCAGCCGCACCCTCCCGAGATACAAACAAGCATACGTAAGTGATTTCTTTCATTTATTTTGATGCTCAATTCTGTTTAGTTTCTCACCATCTTCCCGTCTTTCTCGTAGGAGGCTACACACCCGGGCGAGGAGGTCTCGGAGTTCTCTGCGTGGGCTATGTCCCACATGGGCAGGGCGTCGTCCTCTGTCTCCTTCGACCCGGCTGCCCCACCCCAGGTGTACTCTGACCCGAACGTGTACACTAAAGTCCAAGAGTACACGTCCTCGGTAAGGGAGATCGATGGGGAAGATTACAATATGCGCACTGAGCCCATTGATGCAGAGACGATCATGAGGCTCGCAGGAGGCAAGAAGCACGGGCGGCTGTGGATTGCAGACGGTGCCATCGACTCCACCACTGTTCCCTCCCTCGACGCTATCCGAGCACGGAGCATGAGCTCCAGCTAGCCCATACGCTCACGGCCTTCTCCAGCACTGCAGCAGGTCCAGGCACTCCAGGTAATTCCTGTTTTACTCGTCGTACGTTGATATTTACACACCTAAATTAGATTTGCATTACTGATACATTGGAGTGAAATATTGCAGGCCGAGCTGGAAGAAACAAAAAGGCAAAGTCAAGAGCAGAACGCGGAACTGACAGCACAGCTGCAGGCCCAGCAGGTCGCGTTCGAGGCCGCGCAGAAGCAGATGACGAAGATGATAGTGATCATGCAAAGTCTTGGGCAATCATCGGGTGTACCTGTGCAGTTTTCAGCTCCTCCACCTCCTACTCCTGCAGCTACTCCTATAAGTATGAAAGTTCACTTTTCGCTTGTGCTTTGCATGTATGTCGGCCTTCGTGCCGTTGTGGATGTCAGCGTTCGTGCCATTGTATCTTGTAGGTTTTGGAAACCTCCCCGTGCAAGGGAGGTGCTGCCGAAATTTTCTATTGAGTCTAATCTTTTTGTATTGCTAGATTACTAGATGCAATCTCTAAGTTCCAAAACTGTTTTCCCGGATTACTCACACATGCAATCTCTGCTCCTTTGTGCAGCCTCCGTCCGCGGGTTCCAATCAACCCGATAGTGCGTCACCGACTAATCCCGCCTTTCCTTCACCACCGTCTCATAGGCTACCTTGATGAGGACTAGTGTTAGGTGATGTGGTTGGACTTTATTGTAATATTTGTGGTTTATGGTTCTGACTTGTGCTTGGATTTTATGAACTTGTCGTAATAAACATGTGAATGATGATGAACATGTGACTTGTCGTTGTAATATATTGTGATTTGTGGTTCACAATTATGGTTGTGATATATTGTGAGAAAATGGGTTCTGTGTGATATATATATGAAATGCTTGTGTCGATGGAATACAAAAAACAAAAAAAAATTTAAATTTCTGCCTCTTTGCCGAGGGCAATGACCAAGGCCCTCGGCAAAGAAGGGTCCTTTGCCGAGGGCTGTCCCATTGCTCTCGGTAAAGATTTTTTTTTAAAAAAAATTCTGCAACATTTCTTTGCCGAGGGCCATGGTTAGGGGCCCTCGGCAAAGACTTTTTTTTTAAAAAAATAAAATTATTTGCCGAGGGCCTGCGGGGAAGCCATCGGCAAAGATTTTTTTAAAAAAAAGAATAATTCTTTGCCGAGGGCCGTCCCATTGCCCTTGGCAAAGATTTTTTGGAAAAATTCTGCACATTTCTTTGCCGAGAGGCATGCTTGGAGGCCCTCGGCAAAGATTTTTTTTTTCGGCAAAGACTCCGTCCCAGGCGCCGGCGCCGTGACGGCTGCTTTTCTTTGCCGAGTGCCGCTCCAGCCCTCGGCAAAGGCTTTGACAAGTGCCCGATAAAGGGCCCTCGGCAAAGACCCTCTTCTCCGACTCAAAATTCCCCGAGAGCTCTTTGCCGAGGGCCGCCCTCGGCAAAGCCTTTGCCGAGGGTTAATGGGCCTTTGCCGAGGGCCTAAGAGGCCGTCTCCAGTAGTGGACTGTTTCCATCACTTTATTTATTTCCTAGTCACTTGCTTCGATGTATTACTCACACCGTCAAAACACTTGCTTTGGTAGTTCACTTCACATGAACAAATCTTGGATAGGGAGGTAACATAAATCAGAATATCACGCTAATTAACGAGTGATAAATAATTGTGTTGGTTACTAGCTGAATGAATTTAAACTTGGAGGTGTCCGTTGTGGCCACCCTTTGTGTCTTGACTTTTTTTTTTGTTAAAATCTAGCATGTGCTAGAAGAGCATTGTCGGTGCCAGTGGTAAGGTGCCCATCAACCATTTTCCCCCACCGTCATATTTTCTATCGTGCCTTCGAAAAGCAGGCACAACATCGAGCTTTCTAGAGCATCTCTTCATCGTCTATATGAATCTACCCATAGCCGCATCCCTGTCTCACAGCTGCAGCCCCGTGTAGGTTGAGATCACCGACAAGCCCAGTCCATGAGCCCGGCACCCAGCCCCAAGCCCCTAACTGCCCGGTGCAGGCTCCCGAATTAACCCTACTACAGAAATGGTTATCCCTGCACCCTTATCACCATCGTTTATTACATAACTAGTGGTGAAACTGTTTTGTCGCCGCCGGTTCAATACCATGTGGCGCATAGCTGACCTGGCTGGCGGTGGAAACCTTTTGCACCGCTGGCTCAGCGTATGGTCCCCGGCAGTAAAAACGACCCTTATTATCACTGCCAGATCATACGCTGAGCTGACGGTGAAAACACTTTCACTGCTTGTTCAATTGCCCACTCGCCCCGCAACCTTGGAACTGGCAAGAAACATTTTTGGCGCCAGTTCTAGAATAAATAACAGTAATAATACAAGGATGTGGCTGCCATGTTAGAAGTGAAGTTTAAGAAGCACATTCACATATAGTTCTGCTGCCAACTGCCTTGTATCTAACAAATTAGCCTTATTATTTCTACATATGATGAATACGCTACCAAGTGTTGAGGA
Source organism: Miscanthus lutarioriparius (assembly GCA_904845875.1). Taxonomy (NCBI): domain Eukaryota; kingdom Viridiplantae; phylum Streptophyta; class Magnoliopsida; order Poales; family Poaceae; genus Miscanthus; species Miscanthus lutarioriparius. The sequence continues at coordinate 35,765,139 of CAJGYO010000009.1, forward strand.
GTTCACAAGAATTGAACATACTACCGAATGTTAACGACAGCAAACACATTATACATACCATGTAGGAGTAGTACAGATATATACCCGAGGACTTATATGTGATGAGAGTTGGAATCAGAGCTGTTGATGAGCCAGTCCCAAGAGATCCACAGCTGCTCTCCGTGCGGCACACACTCCTATGTTCCATCCAACGAACATCCTGAAGAACAGAAAAAATGCAGCGGATACAGCTATTGACCATTCCTTCATTGATCTATCCTTGTATTAGAACATATACATAATTAGTTAGGGACAACTTTTTCTAAATATAATCAAACCATTCTGAAGAGCAGAAAAAAGAATGCGACGGTGGAGATAGAGCCGAAACTATCTAGGACGGACGTGACGCGAGGATTGGATGAATGCGATGATATAACCTTAGTTGATAATTTTTTCGAGTCCGGTGATGCGGGTCACACACCTTTCGTCCACTGGCATTGGAGGGCAACTCATCAGAGACATGTTAAGCACCTGCTTGGAACGCAGAATTTTGAAGGAATCATACAAGATCATAGAAATCAGTTCAATTTCATAGGAAAAACATAGAAATAGGAAAAAACCACCGCATTCCAAATAGAGCCAAAGTGTATGTGTATCCGCGTCTTTGATGTCACGTTACATGCATTCCAAACTGGCCCCAGGTGTATCCAGATCTTTGATGTCACATTATATAGGCGTCCTAATTCTGCGTCACCCGACCAGGGTGTCACTTTTGTGCAGTTTTGGCATAGGGAGTGTCAGGTCACTTATACATCTCTATTCTAATGAATATGTTGCAATCTCAAGATTAGATGTAAATGTTCGAAGTCTTAGAAGAAAAACAGAAATGAGACTTTTGGGCTAGAGTTAGTTGATCGAAGTTCAAATTTGAACTCATGATGAATCATAAAAATGCCTGAAACATACAATCCTGCACTTGCTGTGCAAAAACTAGTAAAAACCACAATATTACATTTATCACACGCCTGAAATTAGTCAACAAGCACCTGCCTCCCCTCGCGGAACAAAAAGAATTCAACTTTAGCATTTGGATGACACATGCTACGGACCTTCTCATGTACTTCCTTGGGCCTACGGCAATACTCGTCATTGATGAGCAACCTTTTTTGGATTCTGGCATTGCTGGATAGGAACTCCACAAGTTCCATTTGTTCATGAGAACCAGAAAAACCTGAGGTTTCTACCTCTTCAAGTGAACTGAGATCAATGACATCAATCTTGCGACTCTCTTCCAAACGACAAGGGCAAGACGGCAGGCAAGAAAGCATCTGGAAATTAAAAGAGAATGCAACATCATTGCAGTAGTGGATAATATTGATAATATTCATAAATCAACAGAGTTAATTTGCTTTTGTTGGTGCGAGGTTCAGGCGTTCAGCTAGCTGTGCAATAAATAAAACATATTTAAAAAACATTGCAGCACTACATAGTGATGAGCCCCACACCTGCCAATTCTGCTACCTACGAAGTCACCCTTCATTTACAGCTAGGCCAAGACAACATAGATTCAAACAAGCTAAGCAACCGAAAATGAAATGTTTACTAGCTAAAGCACAAGTCTTCAATTTGGTCCAATAATGGTTTATAAAGAATATCAACATTTAAAAAATGATAAATAAACATTTCCAGAACCTCAACCACCCCACCTAACAAACATATAACAAAACTCTCAATTATCAAAATAACAAGTCAAAGCTTGCCATCAAACAGTTTTATGGCATATTATAAAGCTAAAGGTCTTAGAAATTACCATTCGTCGGGACGAAGGACCCCACAAATGTACTCCAAGCTTCTTTGTACCATTGCAACTCCTCAAGAGATGCAACATGACAGGCACCAAGGCATGGTGTTCCCACGACAAGAATACGCAAAAGCTCTTACACTTGGGCAGCTTATTTGTTTCATTCAAGAAACTTCCATACCTTGCTACATCTGTCATGACTCATGAGTAGACATAACTAATCAGTTAGACTGTCTGATAATGAAAAAAAACTTCCGATGAAATTTGTTAATGCCAACACACCACGGTATTTTAGATCGATGCTCACATCCAACTCATCAACTTCATCAAACCGCTTGGTCAGGGTTGACGCATGAGAGAAAGTTTCCAGTAGCTGGAGGGTACGGCCAACATCAACAAACCGATGGAGATGAGGGTCATAGGCATCATGCCAGGCTACCTTGACAAGCTTCGGAGCAGAGATATCAGCCTCCATTGGCTTAATAATTATAGTGAGCTCTTCAAGTCTTGGGGCCAAAATCTCTAGACGCCTTGTCTCTAAGACGCGGAGCACCAGTGTGTGCAACGAGTTCGAGTGAATGAAGACATCAAAGTTGACAATCAGCTTAATGAAAAGATTCAGGTTCATCAAGCATGGGCTGTGAGATCGCTGCCTCTGCCTTCCATGTGGACATAGCCATCTATCTTCAGGAACCTCAGCTCCGTGAACAGACCGGATGCCTGGGGGCAGAGCCAGTGTGTATATGCATATTGAAGAAAGAGCTCGATTCGTTTCGCTCGTTCACATACCGGAAGCTCGAGCACCGCCTCCTCCCGGACGACTTCCGGCCCGACGAAGGTCTGAGGCACACGGAGAAAGAGATTGAGCTCGCCCACCACGTGCTCCGCTGCGAAGCGGAGCCACGGCGCAATACGTCCAGGCGGGATGCGGAGGTCGCGGCCTTGTTGGTCGGTGCGGTGGGAGACGCCGAGGTGCTCAAGGGTAGGGGCTAAGTAGCCACCAAGGGCAGCGTCGACGGTGCCGCTGGCGGCGCGACGAGGCGAAACTCCAGCAGGTGCGCCCAGACGTGGCGCCAGCGGCGGGACAGCACGCTGGTGCGCGCGGCGGCGTGGGCGGAGCCAAGGTGGACCAGGATCTCGTGCAGCAGCTCGTCGGGGAGGACGCTGATGCGGTCTTCGCCGGAGCGGCAGCGGCGTTGATCCTCACCCATAGGAGTTGAAGTCGAATCGATTGGAAATTTGGAATGCGTTTCCCGTGGATTTGGGGATTAGGGTTAGCGAGGGGTTTCAGTGTTAGACTCCATCTGGCCGCCGTGGTCTTCCGTGGACGATGCCGAAACAACACAGAAGGTCCGCTTTGGCAGATGGGCTTCCGGTGCTTTTGGGCCCTCTGTTTGGCAGGGCCAGACGGCCAGTGCATACGTGGGTTCAAAATCAACCGTAATGCTTCACACCATACATCCGGAGTTTAAAAAAAAATTGAACGCTCTCCTCCATGCTTGCTCCAGCACAACGACTGGCCCAATAGGCCCATGTACTCTCTCTCCTCTATCTACTCCATCTACACTGCGATAGCCGATAGAAACCCCCAACTCCTCGCTTCGCTCGTCGCAGCTCACGCCATCATCTCGCTGCACGGCCGCCTCGCGTCGACGCCTATCCGTGTCGTCGCAGCGCCCACGCCGCCGCCGCCAATGCCCCATCCCTCCACGCCCACTCCACCTCGTCGCACCATGCCCGGTCCCCGCCCTTGCGCGCCGTGCCCCGTCCCTCACCGCGTCGATGTGCTGCCGACGTCGTCGTTGCCGCTGAAAATGCCAGTGCCGCCGCGGCGCTTGACCTCAACTCGTGATATCACGAGATCTGGAGTGGCTAGACCTGGAGCAGGCTTCTCCGGCTACACCTCGCGCTCCCTTCGTTCTTCGGATGTTGCAACCACGTGTTGCAAGTGTATGTTTCAAGTGTTTCATATATATACATGTTGCAAGTGTTTTATGTGCATGTTGTAAAAGTATATTGTGATGTTGCACATGTTGCAATAGCTATACACATACGTTGCAAAGTGTCTGTTCCAAATGTTTTAGGTGTTTCAGACGGATATTGCACGTGTTTTATCTGTGTGTTGCATATGTTTCACACTTATGTTTCAAGTGTTTCGTCCAGATGTTGTATATGTTTTCACATATATATTGCAACTGTTTCATCTAGATGTTGCATATGTTTTCGGATGTATGTTGCAAATGGTATATCTGGTGTTGCACATATTGCAGGGGACCCCATCTGCAGCAGCTGCAGCTGCTGGGCCCGCCTGCAGGCGCATGGGTGTGGAGGGGCGTGAGCGGTTGGCGTGGGAATCCATGCAGGCGTAGGTCGAACGAAAGTGGGCATAGGACATGAAGTGACACGGGACACGGAGGGGACACGGGACACGGGACACGGAGTGGTGTGGGACGCCACGTGAAGCAGGCATGCGGCGTGGGCGTCTGGACGCTAGCCCCCATCCGGATGTTCGAGCACTATAGGCTTCCCCCAAAATCAATGGTCAACCAGCAAACTTTTTTGTTAAGATATTGTTCTTTTGAACCGGAGAAGAGAGGCAGTTTGAAAGGAAGCCACTGGGCTTCGTTGTTGGACACCGTGGGGTCCGTGGCCGTTTGTGGCATGTAAGTGTGGGGTAGCTGTTTTTCTTTTTTGCAAAAAGGTAGTTTTATTAATATACGGTAATAATAAAAACGAGATATAAAATAGAGCATTGGTCTACGATTAGAAAAGAATGAAAGATCATTATTGTCTCTGAATTTATTTTTGATGGTTAGGAATATCCTTCGTGTTAGCAAAGTGTGTGCTATTTTTCATGGATATCTTCTAGAACAGTGATAGACACTATGCCAAAACAGCACAAAGGAGACACCTCAACTAGTGACTCAAAACTAAAACGTGTCACTGATAAGTACATTAGTGACGTGGGTGAACTAAGTGCGTCACTGATTAGTGGTTACCGATGCCAAAAAAGCAAGACGCATCACTAATGACAAGATATGAGTGACTCGTCCCAATAAAACGCGTCACTGATAATAGTAGTGACGCGTTTTAACTAGGCGCGTCACCGTTATAGATACAAACTAGTGACTCTTCCCAACAAAACGCGTCACTGTTATCATCAGTGACGCGTCACTGATATGTAGATATATTAGTGACTCTTTCCAACAAAACGCGTCACTGGTAATAAAAGTGACGCGTGATGTCCAGACGCGTCACTCATATTTATACATATCAGTGACTCTTCCTGTTGAGCCGCGTCACTAACGACCTAGCCGGAAAATCTCGTTTAACAAGACGGAAATCTCGTTTAACAAGACGGCTGGGGAATCGTTGCCTGCTGAGGCCTAGAGGCCGCCCACCGGGGTTAGGGCCAGGGCCCGCCGTACCAGAGGCAGCACCATGCCTAGAGGCCGTCCTCCGGTCTGCTGCAGCAGCACTAGCCACGCACGCCCGCGCGCTGCCGCCGCTCACTGGGAACGTCGGCTACGTCGGCAAGCACCGCCTCTCCGCCGCCACGCCAACGCCCGCCTCGACAAGGAGGTAGGGGCGGATGCACGGGGGATCCCCCGCTGAAAGCAGCACTGCGCATCCCGTCGCCGACTCGTGCTGCAGCGCTCGGGAGTGGCCCCTCCGTGTTCTCCTCCGTGACGGCGGCGAAGTTGGAAGTGGGCACGGAGGCGTCGGCAGATCCGCCCACGCGCGGAGCCAGCCGCCCCGCCCCCCGCACAGCCCTGCTGCCTGCTGCACAGCTGCAATCTGCACTAGTGCGGTAAGTAATTCTTGAGTCTGCCGTGCAAGATTAGCCACTCAGTTCGTAGAGTCCTCAATTGGTACCAAATTTGCTGTGTTTTTAGTCGAATTAGAGTCCTTGCAACTTCTAAACTGTGTAGATTTTGATCCATGTCCTCAGACAAGATTGGTAGACCTTTTGTATAAGTGAATTTAGGAGAAATTTTCGGATGTCTTTGTGTTGTATCACAGTGATTTGGAATAGAAAAGAAAGCTGTTTGGCACTTCCTAGCATTGCAGTGAGGGTGTGCAGCATTGGAACAAGAGAGTCCAGAAACTTGCTGTTAACGACCACTACCGGAGACCGGTTCTTTGCCGAGTGCCAAGTGGTTTGCCGAGTGTTGTTTTTCGGGCACTCGGCAAAGCGGCCTTTGCCGAGTGTTTTTTTGGACACTCGGCAAAGAGGATCTTTGCCGAGTGTTTTTTTGACACTCGGTTTTTTTGACACTCGGCAAAGAGGATCTTTGCCGAGTGTTTTTTTGACACTCGGCAAAGAGCCTCTTTGCCGAGTGTTATTTTTTTGACACTCGGCAAAGAAAATTTCAAAGCATATTTTGAAGCAGTAAATTAATTCAAATGAAAAAGTTTTCAACTACAAAGTTGTATAACTCATCAAGATGTACAATGTTTGTTTTGGTCTTTCTTCATATGACAAAGTGAAAGTAAAATTGTTCACAAATCTAACATCTCTCTTGTAGTTTATGAAACTACAAGAGAGATATATAAGATTTGTGAACAATGTTAGAACGACCATGTCGGATGAATAGATGATCAAACAACCAAAATAAACTTTGTAGATCTCGAAAAGTTATGAAACTTTGTAATTGACAACTTTTTGATTTGAAATCATCTTGTCTTGCAAAACTGCGTTTGAATTTCAAAATTTTAAAATTCAAATTTTGTAATCGACCTCGGATGGGAAAACTTCCTAAACTAAAAGTGTAGATCTCGAAAAGTTATGAAACTTTGTAGTTTACAACTTTTTTATTTGAATTCGTTTAGGGCCTCAAACATACAATTTACACTTAGCAAAAAAAACTTCTTTGCCGAGTGTTTTTTTTTTGACACTCGGCAAAGAGCCTCTTTGCCGAGTGTTGTTTTTTGACACTCGGCAAAAAAAAATTCAAAGCATATTTTGAAGCAGTAAATTAATTCAAATGAAAAAGTTTTCAACTACAAAGTTTTATAACTCATCAAGATGTACAATGTTTGTTTTGGTCTTTTCTTCATACGACAAAGTGAAAATAAATTTATTCACAAATCTAACATATCTCTCTTGTAGTTTATGAAACTATAAGAGAGATATATAAGATTTATGAACAATGTTAGAACGACCATGTCGGATGAACAGATGACCAAATAACCAAAATAAACTTTGTAGATCTCGAAAAGTTATGAAACTTTGTAATTGACAACTTTTTGATTTGAAAACATCTTGTCATGCAAAACTGCATTTGAATTTCAAAATTTTAAAATTCGAACTTTTCAAACGACCTCGAATGAAAAAACAACAAAAATAAACTCTGTAGATCTCGAAAAGTTATGAAACATTGTAGTTGACAACCTTTTGATTTTAAAACATCTTGTCATGCAAAACTGCGTTTGAATTTTTCAAAATTTTAAAATTCAAATTTTGTAAACGACCTCGGATGGAAAAACTTACTAAACTAAAAGTGTAGATCTCGAAATAGGCGGTGATGTGGCTTCATGAGATTGCAGATAAATCTGCTAGTGGGGGTCTTCTATTTAGGAATAGTAGATAGTAGATGTCATAAAAGTCCAGATTTCTTGCAGTGCTCGCCGGAGCAAATGAATCATGCATTAGAGGGCAAAAAAAAACGAATGGGGATTGGCTGGGGACGACAAGCGTGACATGCGCAGATGACATGTACTGCTGGAATGGATGGACGGGTGACATGGCGGCCGACGATGGTGAGCGAGCAGAATGCGGCACTACACGGCAACAGCGAGCGATTAGGCAACAAAATAAAGAGAGGGAGAGAGTGGACGAGAACTACACCAAGAGTTTCGTTACGTCCTTGCGCACCTGACGAGCTACTTCTCGTCCAGAACAGGGCAGTGGCGCGGATTGTGTAGGTGGCCGCCAGTGCTAAGGTTGCGGCGGCGCTTGCGGGCTTGAGGGCGCGATGCGTAGAGCTGCTTAGGGATTGGTGTGATCTGAGGGTGCGGGGCAGCGCAACTTTAAAGAGTCGGGGCCAGGAAGCGAGATCCCTAGATGGAAATGGACGGCGGCTATAGAGTCCGGATGAACGTGGACTCACGGAGACGAGTCCGGTCGGGGAAGAAGATCCTGACTGGTGGGGCTCATCTGTCAGTGAGAGAGGGAGTGCGAGCGGACTCGGGCTGGCGCGGTGCTGAAAGGGAATGCGCTGGGCGCCACGCTAGCAAGGAGTTGGCTGGTGCGGAATGGGTCACGCGAGGGAGAGGGCGAGGGAGAGGGAGGCTGGGCCAAGCAAGTTGCTAGGCTGCGGACGGACGAGACAGGCGGACGACCAGAAGAATGAAAAGGCGAAGGATCAAAGAGGAGCTGAGCAAGACTTCAAGGAGCAAAAACAAACTCGAGCAAAAAGAATTATTCTAAGGCTAAACACAAGTAATTCAAACTTGAATTCAAATAAATTTAAACTCAGGTTTGAATGCAATCGGACAAAACACTATGCACCAGTATGAATGCAACATGAACTTGTTGTGACCAAAATTAATTATTTAATTCCAAGAAAAGCCTAGATAATTCTAATTAATATATTCCTAAAAATTTATCAAAGACTTAAATAAATCCTAGAAAAATTATGGATCCCACACCACAACACCGAGATTGGCGATGGACGATCTGATGCTAAAAGTGGATACAACGACAAATGATCTATTGATAAAAAGTCGGGCGGGGCGACGCACCTTGTGGAGCGGGCTGGGCGGTCGGGGGATTTGGGGGTGGGCGAGGCGCTGTCGGGGCAAAGGGCTGGGCGGCGCGAGGAGCTTTGTCACAGCAATGGCAGCTTCCTCTCGTCTGGCTTCCTTTGTCGTCGCCTATTGTGGCAGGCAGTGAGGGAGTAGTGAGGGCGGGCGGCGCGGGAGCTCTGACGGCGGGACGGGCGCGGGGGGTCTGGGGTCGGTGTCGCGGGATTTGGGACGGAGAGGGCGGGGCGAAGGGCGCGGGCGCGCGGCACCCGCCGAAATCCGGCTCCTCGCCTTGCGGGAGCGTGGTCTCCTTTTGCAGTTTTGGTTTTTGGTTTTTTGGCCTTCAAGTTTGCAGAGTCATAAACGATTTAGATCGTGATCGCGACACGAGGTCGGTTGGACAGGACTATATATATGCAGCCTACTGGCCACGCCAAAAATTATCTAATTGAGCTAGGGTTTTTGGGAAGCGCTCTTCGCGCGATTGCTCCCGATCTTCACGATGGGTTGTCTTCCATCCAAGTCAAGCGGCGCTACATCCCGGCGTATCCGTCGTCAGCTGCTCCGAGCTCTTCCTCCACCACTCATCGACGACATCGACCTCGTGCCATCATCACCAGCTTCGTCTCCTTCTATGTCTCCATCACCAGCAATTACATATACAATCGAATGGTATATTTCTCGCGTTCTAATGTCTTTGTTCATACGGTTCAATCTGTTTGGTGTACGAGCTATGCTTGCACCAGTAGTCATGTTTATGCTATGCAATATGTTGTTTGATCATGCGAGTATTCAGTACATGCTTAATCTAGTATTTTAGATTGTCATGATTTATATTCTGGTTTTAATCTGAAAATTGTCTAATTACTTAACACCCGCGAGTGGTTGTTTATTTGCTCGTGAGTGGTGCGTTTGGATCAGTTCTTAGTCGGTTCATATGCTACTTAGTCCGTTTATATGCTAGATACCGAATAGGTAGCCAGCAGGTACAACTCGAAGGAGAAGATACGAAATGGTTTTTGTTCCATCGAAGTGGGTCATAGGCGGTGACGTGGCTTCATGAGATTGCAGATAAATTGCTAGTGGGGGTCTTATATTTAGAAATAGTAGATAGTAGATGTCATAAAAGCCCAGATTTCTTGTAGTGCTCGCCGGAGCAAATGAATCAGGCGCTAGAGGGCAAAAAAACACGTGGGGATTGGCTGGGGACGACACATGTACTGCTGGAATAGATGGACGGGTGACATGGCGGCCGACGATGGTGAGCGAGCAGAATGCGGCACTACACGGCAACAGCGAGCGATTAGGCAACAAAATAAAGAGAGGGAGGGAGTGGACGAGAACTACACCAAGAGTTTCGTTATGTCCTTGCGCACCTAATTAATGAGCTACGAGCCCGTTCGCTTCGCTGAAAAGTCATGGCCGAAAGTACTGTTCGCTGATTTGTTGTTAGAGAAAAATACTGTTCCGACTGAAAAAATAAGCTGAAAAATACGGATTATAAGAAAGCTAACAGGGCCTACTTCTTGTCCAGAACAGGGCAGTGGTATGGTGGCGCGGATTGTGTAGGTGGGTGCTAAGGTTGCGGCGGCGCTTGCGGGCTTGAGGGCGCGATGCGTAGAGCTGCTTAGGGATTGATGGTATCTGAGGGTGCGGGGCAGCGCAACTTTAAAGAGTCGGGGCCAGGAAGCGAGATCCCTAGATGGAAACGGACGGCGGCTATAGAGTCCGGATGAACGTGGACTCACGGAGACGAGTCCGGTCGGGGAAGAAGATCCTGACAGGTGGGGCCCATCTATTGGTGAGAGAGGAGTCTTGAGCGGACTCGGGCTGGCCTGCTGTGCTTGGGAAGGAATGCGCTCGGCGCCATGCTAGCAAGAAGTTGGCTGGTCTTGGAATGGGTCACGCGAGGGAGAGGGAGAGGAGAGAGGGAGGTGGGCCAAGCAAGTTGCTAGGCTGCGGACGGGCGAGACGGGCGGATGACCAGAAGAATGAAAAGGCTAAGGATCAAAGACGAGCTGAGCAAGACTTCAAGGAGCAGAAACAAACTCGAGCAAAAAGAATTATTCTAAGGCTAAACACAAGTAATTCAAACTCGAATTCAAATAAATTTAAACTCAGGTTTGAATGCAATCAGACAAAACACTATGCACCAGTATGAATGCAACATGAACTTGTTGTGACCAAAATTAATTATTTAATTCCAAGAAAAGCCTTGATAATTCTAATTAATATATTCCTAAAAATTTATCAAAGACTTAAATAAATCCTAGAAAAATTATGGATCCCACACCACAACACCGAGATTGGCGATGGACGATCTGATACTAAAAGTGGATACAACGACAAATGATATGTTGATAAAAAGTCGGTCGGGGCGACGCACCTTGGGGAGCGGGCTGGGCGGTCGGGGATTTGGGGGTGGGCGAGGCGCCTGTTGGGGGGCAGGGGGCGGGCGCTTAGGAGCTTTGTCACACAGTCAATGGGCAGCTTCTTCTCTCTCAGACTTCCTTTGTCATTGTGGCAGTAGTGAGGAGTAGTGAGGAGGGGAGCCTTGGAGCTCGGAGCTCGACGACGGACGAGTAGCTGGGGTCTGGGGTCGGTGTCGCGTGATTTGGGATGGAGAGGGCGCGCGGTCAAGACGAGTTTGAAGGGACTAGCAGCACGGATTGGAATCTGAAGACGGCAGGGAGAGAGCGGAGCACAGCGGGAGGGTGGAAAGATTGGCAGCGGCCCGCGAGAGAGAGTAAGAACAGGTGGTGGGGCTCTTGGATTTGGGATTTGGGAGGAGTGAAGAGTCTAGGTTTGTCCCTATACTGGTGGGCCAGGCAAAAATTTGTGCGCGAACTGCTGGAGAGACGGGACGCGTGAGCTGGTGGTGGGGACCATTTTTCTAGCGACAGACGGATCAATGCTATATCTATTTTTAGCGACAGACAGACTAACATTAAATATGAATATCTATAGCGACAGACAATAAATCGCTGAACAAGGATTTAGCGTCAGATAGTCTCTGAGTTATCTTTTGGGACAGATCATCCATTGACAAGGTTGCGGTGCGGTGGGAATGGTTTCTATAGTTTCTTGTGATGAAATTAGGGTGTTACAGTGATGAGAGCATCAACATCGTTCACCACCTTTTTCTTCTGAATCTTCTTGGAGTGCTTCAGAAACCTGATTGTCTTGTGCACCAACAACTACTGGCGTGGTAGCTAGCTTCTCATTGAACACCATGTCATTTCTTGTTTTTCCAAAGCGACCACATAGCAACCTGCACACACAAACAGAATCAGTGCTCTAGTTCTTACTGATTTTCCTGTTAGAAGGACATAAAAAATCAGTGCTACATGTAGGTATTGTCTACCATGCCCGGACTTCTACGAGAAAGGACTAGTGGAAAATGGCAATGGGACATTGGAAAATGGCCTCAGCCCCAGGCCATTTTTGCTTCTTCAGTTGAATTGCATATTGAACTCTATAGTGGAAAAGCATCCACATAAAATCTCTCACATTTGTCTGAGCGGTGCCTTCCTCTCCCAGCGAGTGGGTGCGAATCGGCCAAGCGTGGCCTAGAAGCCCATCACCTCGCCTGCGCCTCCACCCGAGCTCGCCGGCACCGCCCTTGTCTCCATGTCCTGCAGCTCTCTCCCTCCCTCATATCCAACTTCGGCGGGCTTAGAAGAAAGAGGGGGCCGGGGGAGGCAGGGAAGCCAGGCGGTGGGGATGGTGACCGGGCAGTTAGGGGCCCTAGTGGCGGCTGCGGCGGCTGGGCTAGGTCAAGGCGGGGGCATCGCGGCGTGTAACACCCTAAAACTTGACCTAGTTTAAAAATCTCTAAAAATTTGAACTTTTTAAAACATTGCATAGGAGCTAGCATTTATAACCAACATAGATAATTTTTACAAATAAATTAACATAGGAAAATAAAATTTGATGCGTGAATGTTTGCTTGGCTTGTTGAACTTATGGTGGTAAACCTTTACATACTCATCCATTCAAATTTGAATTTAAAATCAATTAAACATATGCATACTTAAGCTGGGAGAAAGAAAAAGTAAATAGAAAATGGATAAATCCCCACGGGCTCATTTCCTCCTCCTCTCCCCTTTCGGCATGCAGCAGCCCACTCCACCCCTCCCCTCCCCTCTCCCCGTTCTCCCGCACGAGCCGGCCCAATCAGTGCTATGGCCGCCACGGCCCAGCTCCGGCCCAGCCTCGCCCATGCCCCTCTCTTCCCCTCTCCTTCTCGTTGAAACCCGGGTCCCACCCATCAGCTTCGTCGTCCACCTCATGGCTGGCAGCCGTACGCGGCGTAGCTGCGCGTCAACGCCCGCCAGCGCCACCCCGGTGCCAGTAGAGGTAAACGGCGACAACGGGACCCCACGATGCTCCCTTTTCCCCTCCTCTCCCTGTTGGCGGTCACTAACACATATTTAGAACCGCCAATTTAAGTCCAAAATGGGAGATATAAGCAAACTTTCACACATATGCCTTTACTATTGACCTATTTCCACTTGTATTCGAGAGAACATGTTTTGCATGACAAATTCTAGAAACAAGTGGAAAGTGCACAAAAAGAGAAGAAAAAGCGCAAAGCGGAAACACATTTCAGAAGTGCGCAAGAGGAGAAATAGAGAAAGCCCACTTCAACATCAAATCTGGGCCATTAACCACCGTGGGCAGGGTCAGGGCCCACCCAGGAACCGACCAGGCGAAGGCGGTCGCAAGGTGGGCCCACCAGGGTGCGGGTGCACCGTGGGTGCGGCCGCACCCCCGCCGCCTCTGCTCGGTCCCACCTTCCACCGACTGATGCATGGCGGCATGCAATGACAGTTCCTGGTGGTTTCCTTTTCTATTGGCGCCAAACCGACCCTGTCACTAGTATAAATAGAGGGATAGTCTCCCCTCTTAGACACACCATTTTGGAGCCTCTACCTCACCACCTCTCTTGTACTCTTCTTCATAGTTTTAGTATTAGTATTTGGAGCTCGCAAGAGCTACAAGGAGAGCTTGTGTCCTTGGAAGAAGAGATACATCTCGGTATGAATACAATGAGTTCTTCCAAGTGCAAGTTTTTATCTTATTCATATAGCAATGCATATGATTTAGAGTATAGTTATGATCATGTTATAATCACGATATATGAGCTAGCATATAGTTTGTATGTTATGATCTTGACATGTTTAACCTTATACTTAACCTTTCATACTATATATATGTGATGAGGATTAGATCTAAGTTGAGGTGGTGGTTTGTCGTGCCTTCGGGTGTGCCCATGTGCTATGCTTGTCGATCCATAGGGTCGGAGTCCGAGGGGGATGTGGGTAATTTCCTTGTAAACGGGCGTGGTGCTCGGGTACAAGGGAGTAGGCGGATACATTTCCCTTGCCACGATTGAGGGGTAGGTGGCAGGTGCTGATAGCCCTGTCCATCCTTTGTATTCCCCCACGTTCATCTGAGGTGTAGGAGTCTAAATCATCACATGAGGATGCTGGCAGACCAGTACTCGGTGGCCTCCTGATCCATCTCATGCCTAGCTCTAACTCTTAATCACGTATATGTATGCTCACTCACTATTCTTTGCATGGCTATTTTAGAACATGCCTGCTCCACCTAGGGAGTATTCTTTTATTCTTTGTTTTCCTTTTATCCTTGAGGTTGGCCCGAATGTGTGTCAAACTATCTTGAAACCTATCATGGCTTACCCCTGTAATGAGTATTGGTCTGGTATATAGTCATGTTATCATGTTTATATCCATGCTAGACTCTTAACACCATGCCTTCCTGTGGGAAAATGTAAATAACGATACCCTAAATACTTCCGGGTAAAAATGCTACAACGATAATTCTGTGCGCTTGCGGATTCGTTTTGTGATCATTCAGAACTATCGTAGTTGGTATTTCTTGGCGGCGTTGCTAAGATTAACTCAATCTTAGTAATGGTGTCAAGGATTACCAACTAGAGTTTCTAGCGTCGTTACCTAGAAAGGACTTAAAACCTCCTTACTTGGTGATTGCGTTAAGAAACACCAACAAGCATTTCTGGCGCCGTTGCTGAGGAAGGCATTGGTTAAAAGAATCTAGTTGGACATGTCCATGATGATATGCATGTATGGTAGCCATTGTTCATGCAGGGTAACTCTGTTTGCTTTCATCCTCTTATGAAATGAAAACAAGATAGTGTATGGAAGTCTTGCCAACAGGCTATAAACGTTGAGCCCTTGGAAGTCTTGCCAACGGACTATAAATGTTGAGCCCTTGCCGAAGGTAAATCAGTAGTTATCTTTAAAAAAAATTGAAGTCTTGCCAACGGACTATAAATGTTGAGCCCTTGGAAGTCTTGCCAACATTTTAAAGAATTTATGCATTGGTTTTAGCCCTTAAAGTTTACACTTAATAGTTTGGAACAATGATTAAACGTGTCGTTTAATCAAGGTAGGCAATTTAACCTAAGCTCCATGGTTAATTTAAAAAGCCTATGAAGATATGATCGTACACAAAACCATACTTCAAACAAAAACATGCTTTGTGCAAAACTTTAAAGACAAACCAAGATTTTAAAAAAGGTTTCCTTTTTTTAAATTTTTTTGAATTTTTAAAAGATAACTACCGATTTACCTTCGGCAAGGGCTCACCGTTTTAAACTTTGAATGCTAAAACCAATGCATACATTCTTTACCTTAAAATAAATCTTTGTTATCTTACCATGTTCTATACAAGTATGCTTTGGTTTGGGTATGACCTTCGTTAGCGGTCTTACTTTCATAGGCTTTTTTAAATTAAGCATGGTGCTAAGGATGATTAGTCTACCTTGATCAAGTTTAAACATGTTGTTTAGTTTGATCATTGAACCAAAAAGTACAAATATAGACTTGGGTAAAACAAAGCAAAAATATGCAATAAATAAAAAAACAATGTACCTCCATCGGGGACTTCACCAAGCAAACTCCGCATCACAAGTTAAGAGCTAGCTTGGGGGAGGAACCCCACGAGGTAACAAGTATCTTGCACTCTCACCATTTTCCATTACCTTTCATAAAAAACAATAATAAATAATAATGAAAAAAAACTTATGGTTATATATTGTTCACCATTCAAATATTTTCACCTCTGTTGGATGAATCTCAGTTATCATTTCATGCTTCCTCTCTTTATGCCGACATGTTTTGGTTTGGGTGTTGGTCATGCATGTGATGATCATACTCCCATAGGCTATCTAAATTAAGTGTGGTGCTTAGGTTATATAGCCTACCCTAATCAAATTAGGCATGGAGTCGAGTTTGATTATTGAACCAAAACTACTAGTGTAGATTGTGCTTGATCATATGGACTAACCCTTATAGGAATTTATCAACTTCATGAGGGTAAGTCTTTGAGATGACAACATAATTGAAAACTTATTTGGTGAATCTTGGTAATAAAAACAATAACAATAACAATAATAATAATAATAATAATAAAATAATGGTAAAATAAATTTTGCTTGCAAGTTTGCCTCTTTTTAATAAAAGTAGCCGAAGGACTATAGGCCTTGGGCTAGCTTGGGGAGGACCCCCCACAGAGGTTCTTGAGCCCCTCCTCTATCTCCCTTGCTAGCTAGTTGGTTGTTTCTCTCTCTATGTTGCGCTGCCACCGTGAGCCCTGCTCTGCCGAGCCGCCATGGCCGTCGGCCATCACCGGCAAGGCCACCCCGTGGCACTCCACCACCACCACTACACTCCCAACTCTCTCGCACACATGTACACGTAGTTAGTTGTTTAAGATAGAGCCTCTAGGGCCAAGGTCCCCGCAACGCCGCCGTGACCTCTCCGACGAGCCACCGCCGCCGTCGTAGGCACCCATTACCGACGGCAACCGCCCCATCGGCCGAGGCGTGACCCCACGGGCACCATACACCTATCACACGCCAACACTAAGGATCGACGTAGCCGGCGTTACCAACTTCGACGAGCCAGGCCTCCCCCTCCCTATTCCGATGACGCGACGGCCACCTCCGTCCATTGCCATCTCCCCTCCTCCCCCTCCTTTATCTCTGCCATGTGGGGGCAGGTGGAAACGGCATTGCCATCATCCCTCCGTCCCCATCAGTCTCCCCTCTCTCTCCCTTTTCACTAACACGTGGGCCCGTGGCCATAACGCTGACGCCGCTGTCTCTGCTGACGTAGGCCGGGTAGCCACCTGTCATCCATACACACACAACATGGGGTACACTTTATTAGAAAATACTGGGTACACCTGGCTAGTGTACACATAGAGCTAAAAATACATCTTCCTAGCTTAGAAAAATTCCCAGAAAAACTTTAAATAAACTAGATGCATTAGGGAATTTAATCATGTAGTTTGCACATATTTTAATGCACTAGAAAATGCATATAAAATTCCACCTTGTTAAATCACTATAGGATAAATTTCTAAAATATATAACTTTTAAACCCTAACACCTTTTTACGTGAAACCACCTCTAAAATTCATCTAAAATCCAACTCAATCATTTGCACTTAGTATCACCATATTGTTCCATGTTTGCTTTTGCCCTTTCTATTGTGGTTAGCGGTAGTCTTATTTCGATCGATACGCCCGACAGACGACGGTAATCGTCAGGAGGACGAGGACCTGAATTTCGTGGACGTGTCAGAAGGTGACAACGACGAAGGCAAGTCCTAGCTTTCCTCCCTACCTTCTTGCTTAAAACCAATAAATGCTAAAACTTGGTTGTAAGATTATTACTCTAGAAAATGAACTCGGTTATTGTGATATGATTAAGATAAATGGTTATCTTGTCACTTTATGAGCTCCACATTATGAATAGAAGTAGGGATAATAATGGAACTTAAAATTGTTAAACCTAAAACTAAACCCCGACATGGGGTGAGTGGTGGTAAACTATGGAGGTAGTTTACCATGGCAGGGATGCTTGGAGAGGATTTCTGTGGAAGATACTTGCCTCGGTCACATATGGACCGGTTCGTAGTCCCTCCCGACTAGTGAGTTATTACGTACAGTCACATGTCTATATGGGTAGGCTTTATCTCATACCCCGTTAGATAGAAGTATAATTTCTACTAGGAGGCTGGTGTAGGCAATGGAATATCAGGAGCTGACACGGGGGATAGGTTTCCTTCCGTGGTCCGGTTGGCGTGGATGCTATGTGATCTTCCACGTTAAGCTTTTGGTTTTCGAACGCGTTCGAGCCCTTGATTTTCTTGGCCATGTTCGAGCCATGTTTTCTTTTGTGATGATTTGGTATCATCACGTTGGGGGGGGGGTTCGTATCTTCCCGGTTTTGTGTTTTCAACCCCTGAGAAGCCGTAGTAGAGTTATATGGTTATCTAACGTCGCGTACATTCGGGTACGAGATCTCGTTAGGACTATTTCGCCCACTGATCATGGATGAGGTTGCACCTATTGTGTGGGAAAATTTGTACATCTTTGTAGAGTTTATTAAATCTATTCGAATAGTCACGTCCTTGGAATGGGAAATGCTAGGATGGGATACTATGATTAGTTTTACTTTTATATGTGTAATGAAACTGGTAATGGAATTGATGCTAACCCGGGTACTAGTGGGAATGGCAATACTCCGCTAGGACCCAACCCTTAATTACAATCACCACTACACTTTTATTTCCACCCTATTGTTAGGGCTTGCTGAGTACGTATGTACTCACCCGTTGTTGACTCACAGACTGATGAGGACATGACACCATCGGATACGACCATTATTTATAAGGTGAGCTTGTTCCTATATTTGCATAGTGATTTTTTGTATAATTCACTTGGTTCCACATGTACATGTCGTTATTTGAATGTAAGATACAAATGTGTCTCAACATGCAAGTTCATCAAAGTTGAATTTTCGGTTTATCGGCAGCTCGACAGTGCTTCATTGGGAAGGCCATAACTCAGCCATCCGGAGTGCGATCGAGGTCAATGAGCACTTGATGGAAAACTTGTTTGATAAGCTTTCAAATAGATCTGGTCACATCTCAATATCACGTTGGCAAGGCCTCCAAACCATCAAGATATTCTGTCCCTGTTTCTGCCGGGAGCTACACTGTCGTCATGGGCTTGTTATTCATCCTTGGGACCCTTGCCCAAGTGGGAGCACACCCCAAGGACTTGGGGAACCCACAGGAAGACTTTGGATGTCCTCCTCCTTGGCCACCACCTTAGGAGGCCAGCAAGGACGTCCAAGCCAAGCCAGAGGCCCAGTCCAACTTGAGTTCGAGTCCATCTCGGGCTACAGGACCAGCGTGTAGTAAAACGGACGTCCAGGTCGCATACGGACTCCGTTTTCGATGATCCACATATGGATGGAAAGATAATTTCATAAGGAAACCAATGGAAGTGGTTCAACATCAAAATTTCATTAGAATCAACGGAAATCATTGAAACAAGTTGACGTCCAGAATCTATCACAGCGCTGCGTCGTCGTCTTTTGGGCCGTTGGGCCTTGTAATATGTTGGGACACCTTTAGGACGTGAAGAGGGATCCTTGGACGTCCCTTAGGCTATATAATCAGTAGCCGCCACCTACATTAGGTTTTGGGTTTTATTTTAGATCAATCTGTCATTGAACAGTCGCTGTTATCGGTTTGCAAGACCCCAACTTCGAGTGCTTAATCATTCATCTGCAATTTTCACTTCAATTGAGTTACGTTTTATCTTGTTCTTGCTTGTGTTCTTCGATTCGCAGTAGGGATTAGCCTTCTTGGTGAGGTCAACCGGATTGTGATACGGTTGATAACCAGAGGAGACGTGGTGCTAAGATTGCAGGGTTCGAGTTTTTGTGATCTGAAGCCGGATCGGTGTGTTGCTCTCCGAACAAATCGTTGTTTATTTTGAACCTGACGGAAGATCGAAAACCCTGTCCCTATCACATACCTCGGCACGGAAGAAGACTATGACTTCGACGAAGAAGCGTACCATGAGGATTAGGGTTCCCACGATGAGATACGTTCATAGGAACATGACATCTTCGACCGCGCTCAAGTTGCCTGTGGAATAGGGCACCGCTTTGCTGTATAATAACCCGGTGAGACCACCAATAATGCCGTTTCACGGCCATAGTCCTCCGCTAGATATGTAGCTATGACCCTACCCCTTGGGCCACTGTTGTAAGACTTTATTTTTCTAGATATCAATAAAGCTCAGAACCTTTTATTATATATCTGTGTACTATTCCTGCGAATTTATGCGTGATCCTAGCGCAAATACGGATGCACTTAGGACTCTCAAATTGAGGGGCCGACGCGGCGGCCGGAGGTCGAGCTTGGCCATGGCAACGGCGGGAGGAGTGGGGGCAGGGAGGAGAAGAAGGAGGCCACTACGGGCGCGGTAGGGACTCGCCGGAGCTCCGCGGCAGTGGCGACGGTGACGGAGCTCTAGTGAGACCCTACAGCGCCATGGGAGGAGGGGGGTGGGTAGCGGTGGGCGCGGTCAAGGACGAGGGCAAGGTCGAGGATGAGGAGGACGGAGGTGGGGTCGCGGGGGCGAGGACAAGGGCGCAGGGAAGATGAATAGTAGCGGCCGCGGCAGATTCCGTCCAATGGGTGGACCCTAGCCCCCCCTTCCCTCCTCCAAGCCTGTAAACTTGATATGTTTGGGTTTTCCCCATTAATACATCCATTAACAGAAAAACTGACCCATGGGCCACAGCTAAATTTAATCGGGCAAAATCTATCTCGGGGTTTCGGCTCATTGTCACGTGTGTTTGTTCCGTGGAGCCTGGTTCCGGCTCGTGATAACAGAGCGTGCAGGCCTGAATCTCGGAGTGGGCTTGGGCTTGGGCTGGCTCGGTTCTGCTGACATTTTTTAGTGGGCTTGCTAGCTCACACTCCACACCAACCAACCACCACCGCCCGCTGCGCCGATTGGCCTGTTCCGTGTTCCCCTCTCCCCCCACCGGCCCTGCCGCCGCCGCGCCCTCACGTCCGTGGAGAGCATGCAAATCCCCTCGCGCCCGATTGTTCGCCTCCTCCGACGCCCCAACGGCGCACCTTCTCCTGCCCCGATGCACCGCATCTCCCCTCCCTCGCGATCTCTCCTCTCCTCCATGGCTTCTGGTGCGCCTCGCGGGTGGCTACCGACGCTTGCCCAACGAGTTGCTTCAGTCAGGGCGGTGCTCAACCCTCCTGTTCGTCATGTTTCCCGGTGCGTTCTCTTATTCTGATGCTAAAGTTCGCACCTTTTACCTGTTGCTAAAGTTTTTCATGTCGATTCTGACGAATTTTGGATTTGTATTGAGAGATATTCGTTCTTAATTTTTGTTATTATTAAGAATGCTCATTCTTATATGTTTATTATCGACAGGCGTACTAGGAATATTCTTCTAATTAATCTCATCTCATGTATGTACTACAAAATCAGATAATCAGATAAAAATAGGGCGACAAATTCGATTTCAAACAATATTACATTATGATTTCAATCCTAACTGAGAGTTGGATGCTAAGATTTTCCTTTTGTCCTCTTGGTCATAGGTTTCCCCATGGATCTCGGAACATGGCCATCAGCAGTAGAGTGAAAGGCAAGGAATTAGGTAAACCAGACAGGTGCCACCTCATCCCTTCAGCCAAAGATCCTATCCACACAACTAAAGATAATATGATTTTCGTTGACAAGCTTTTTTCCCATCACCAGACGCATGGACAATGAAGAGAATAGGGCTGCAATTGAGGAGTTCATTGCTCATTATGGCGATGGCGGTCCTGCCAACAATGACGATGGGAGCAAAATTTCCATGTACGGTGATGAAGATGTTTATAGGACAATAGATCCCAGTGGAGCAGTCAAAGACGTAGGAGATGGTGAAGATGAAAAGGACCAAGGGGTCAGCAAGGTTAGTGATGACAATGCGTATGAAGAGTTCACTGACTGTGAAGATAACTATCCTCGTGACGGTTCTGTCCGTTGGGCCGGCACTTAGAAGGAGCAGTCACCATGATGGTTCCATATACTGTACCAGGGCACCTTTGGATCTGGCTGGAAAAATGATTATCGTATTGCAGACCGTAATGAGAGTAAGTGATCAATATCTCTTTTCCTATTGTTATCTATTTCGTTCTTAGAACATTTGTCAAGCTATAGGGTCAGCTAATATATTCTTTGTTGAAAGGTTAAATGCGCAATGCCTTTTTTTTTAACTTTATAAAAGGATAAAATTACTCTTCGTGTACCAATTATGGGACAAGTTGCAGAAAACCACATGTATAAAAAAAAAAAATAGTTATTCATGAATCGTGGCATAGCTGACTATGAAGGAGAAAGTAAGGTAATGACTAGGGGCGAAGTTAGATCCAAGAGGTTTACATATCCATGGAAGATACTTGGTGTTTCCCCTGGCAATGACTAAATGGACAAGTTCCTTTTGTGAAGCATTTTGGCATGAATAAATTGGGTACATGGAACTTTTCAATAGAGTGCACATTTTGGGTGGTCGTGGTGGTGGGGGGGTAATTTTTTAGGAATAAACTGGTGCCAAGTGATGCTACCTATTACAGAGGAAGGAACCTTACATTACACCATAAGGGATTGGTGTGGAGGGCAATGCTACCGCTTATGCATCCCTAGGGTGTGAGCTCAGCATCCACCAACAATCCGACAAGTTCCTTCTATTAGAAAGAGCCTGAAGTCTAATAGATTAGGAGCTTGCCTTTTAAATTGAAATGTATCTCCTGTGTTAAGTTAGGGAAGGGCAGCACAATAAATGAAATTTGTATCAAAGCCACAACTCTAAATATTGGAAGAAATTTTTTACTTGCCACTACAAAGTATTATAATCCCAGATCTTCTATTGGAAAAGATGTAATATGGTCTATGGCATCAACATTACAAATTTCAAGACCTATCAAGACGTGGCTTATAATTCCACTCTCTTGCCTTTCTATTTCCTCTTTCTTTGTTGATCTGTGGTCATGGTCAGTTCCCACCTTGCATTAGGACGCCATCACCCTCTACGTCAACATCCACCTCCCATGTCCCAAGTGATCATTCCCATGGCGGTCGCCATCGAACTGATGATGTAGAGGCCAGGGTTGATGAAGTGTTACAGAATGAAGTTGTGTGCTTGAGGTGGTCAACTGTGGACCTTTGCAGCAGAGCCCCCTCAACTCCAATCCATGGTGGTTTTTTCCCCAATTTGGGGTCAGATCTCCTTTTACCTTTTTTTTTCTTTTCTCCTATCTTGTCTGGATTAAGGGGGTGTTTGGGACTGCTCCGCTCCACGTTTTTTAGCCAAACGGTTTCAGCTCCACACACTCCGCTCGAGGAAAAAGGGTGGAGTTGTGAGAGCACCTAAAGAAGTGCTCCACAAACTCCAGTTTTTTGTGGAGCTGCTCCACGGTGGAGCAGAGTTTGTGGAGCAGTCCCAAACACCCCCTAAATTCGTTACTGGAAATTATGTTGGACAAAAGCTAGAATTTTTCCTTCTATTGTCCCACATGAAGTGATCTGGTGTTAGTAATTAGGTGGTATAGGGGTAGGGGAGTAAAGTAAGCCGAACAGACAACTGAAAAGTTGAGTGAGTACAGTGGATTTTCAAACTTTTACTTTTATTATACCATGCAGATTTTTTTCTATTGTTAATTTACTGTTACATTTTTGCATGTAATCTTTGATAAAGCTCGGTTGGAGGCAATGATGTTATCGGATCCCAACAAAGATTGCATCCTGGTGGATGGAACTTGCAGATGGCATAGAGCACAGTCCATGTTGCAAATTTTCTCAGTAAAGTTGGCTAAAATTTCTGTGGTCGATGGCCCAGTACAGTTGTATGGATACATTGCGGCACGGGATCTTGTCGACCCATTACTTAATTATATTGTCAATATTGGCAGGGATGATCCCATCACTGTGGAGAAGGTACACTTCCACACTTGTCTGTAGTTAGTTCAAATTACTTTATTTGTTTCATAGAAAGGCCAAGTTTATAACATGCATAGAACAAATGTGAATAGAGCTTACCTTTTGTTGGTATCTTACAGCCACTTAGTCTCTGTTACACTTCCACACTTGTCCGTAGTTAGTTCAAATTACTTTATTTGTTTCATAGAAAGGCCAAGTTTATAACATGCATAGAACAAATGTGAGTAGAGCTTACCTTTTGTTGGTATCTTACAGCCACTTAGTCTCTGTTACATTAGTGAAGTTAGGATAGAGTGGAGATGTATTAACTGTGCTCTTATGTGATAGTTGTAGGCTCAGTTTGCAATCTCATTGTCCTTAATTATTTGAAATAAGATTAGTCTATGGTCGTGGTGCCATGTAATTTTCATCATAAAATGGAGAGTTTCTATTTTAGTAGAAATGAATAACATATATGGGCCCAAAAGGGGCAGCTAAAATACGCTAGTGTTATATGAGTTGACAATTATATCTAGTACTGTATTGTGAATGATTACGATGAGAACAGACCGAAATTAACCATGAAACGAAGCGCAAGTGAGTATTACATGCTCCAAACAAAATCGAATAGAATAGTTTATAATCCTTTGGTTTATGCTTAGTACCACATAAAATTGATAGTGTGTGCATATGGACATGACTTGAATGGTCCCATTGACCAATCACAAGGAAGTCCTTTTCCCTTTACATTTCAAATAAGCTAGCATAATTAATTTGTTGGAAATTTGGGATTCAAAATCAACTCATATATAGCTTGGGACAAACCTTTCCTCTCTGACAGACACTCTTACACACTTCATAAACATTATGTTTGATATGTGACAAACGTTTTGGGTATCAACTGTAAAATAATCCCTTCAACTAGATATTTTTATTACTACAACATCACAAGCGAAGCATTTAGCTTTAGATACCCTTTACTTTGCTATAAAGAGCTACTAAACAATAATCTTTTTGTAGGGCTCCCTCATTGAAACGACTGGCCCTAAACGAGGGATTGAATTGTCTTGCAATGTTTTAATTGAATATGACATGAGGATCAAGACAGGAGAACAGGAGAAAGGTGATCTACAGCTGATTGATGGTGTATCTATCGTTGATGAACTACTGACATCAAGTAACCCATGGACGAATCGCATTCATGGAGATTGTGGCGCAATTGACATAACTCAAATGTGCATTGATTATGCATTTGAGGCGACTGTAGAAGTTGTCATATCAGAAGTGCAGAGTAGCTTTGATTTGCTTCTCAGCTGTTTTACCAGTGGGCTGCATGAGGAAATTCGGCTCTTTGATGGTGTGATTGGCAAGTCACTTGGGTTGAGGAGGCATGTGCTTGCTGTTAGGAAAGGGAAGTGTATGGATTTGAAGTTCAAGGTAGGCTTTGGGTCTGACTGTTGCACTGAACATTGCCGTTCCTTCGAAGCGACCAATCATGGATGTTCCAGTGAGCAAATAAAGATGGAGTCCGCTTTAGTCTTGGTGAAGGTGACTTGGTCGTCTTTGGAATATTCTCTAAATTGATTCCTCATATGTATTGAAAGGATCAAGATGCCCAAGAGGGGGGGTTTGAATTGGGCTTTTCTAAAAATTCTTGCAATGATTAAGTCCTAAGCAAAGTCCACTTCACCCCTAGTGCCTAAAAGTATATACTATTGTTCTACGGCACAAAAGAGTTTTGCAACCTAGTTCCAATCCTATACTAGCAAGTCAATTCTATGAATATAAATGACAAAAAATGAATTGCTCAAAGTAAATGCACAAAGTAAAGGGAGGAAAGTAACATGGTGACGTTTTGCCGAGGTATTGGAGAGTCGGCACTCTCCACTAGTCCTCGTTGGAGCACTCGTACAAGGGTATGGCTCTCCCTTATCCGCGCAAGGATCAAGTGCTCTCTACGGGCTGATTCTTTGCCACTCTGGCTCGGTGAATCGCCCACAACCGTTCACAAGTTGAGTTGGATCATCCACAACCTTCAACGGATGATCACCACACTCCCAATCACCACCAAACCGTCTAGGTGATGCCGATCATCAAGAGTAACAAGCACAGACTCTCACTTGACCCAACCAAGCCTAATGAGATGAGTGAGTGCACACTTACTACTCTCAAAACTCTAATGAGGTCCTTAATCTTGAGATTATCAAATCACAAACTTTCTCACTAGGCACTTACTCTCCCTTGGACTCAAAGGTGTTCTTCAGCTGATCAAATGAGCAAGAGAAGTATTTGGAGGAGTAGGAGAAGTATAAATACCCCTCACAGCCAAACATACCCGTTGAGGTTCAAAACAGCCTATTAAGTGACGACCGGGCGCGTCTGTCGGGTTGACCGGACGTGTCCGGTCAGTAGCCAACGGCTACATGACGTCAACTCAACAACTCTGACCGGACTCTGACACGTGTCCGATCAACACTGACCGGACGCGTCCAGTCAACGATTTCACTCTCTGGAACCTCTCTGTGTAACGACCGGACTCTGGCCTGCGTCCGGTACGAAAAACACTCTCTGGAACCTTATTGTGTAACGACAGACTCTGCCCTCGGACGCGTCCGATGCAGGGTCCGGTGCTCTTTGGAGAGCAACACCAACTTACAGTCGCGTCCGGTTCGCTCTGGCACAACGTCCGGTGCCTTAACCTGGCCTTGTTGTACTGACCGGACGCGTCCGGTCATTAGGACACCAGCGTCCGGTGGACTGTAAAACACTCCATTCACTTCCAAATCAAATTTCTTTGTGAATGAAAGATGTTCTATATGATCTTTAGGGCATCCCTGAGCTACCTAGTGCTATGTTTTATCAAGTGTGCACCACACCTAAATCATTAGACTCATCTAGGTCAAGCTACCCCGCTCATACCCCCTTTACAGTACGGTCAAAGGAAAAAACAAAGTCCTAATCTACTCTAAGTGCCTCTCAACACCAAACGACACTTAGAACTAGATCGTCCTTAACCTTGTCAATCATCCTTTGAAAACCGAAACGATTCCATTGACAGGGGCATGAACATCATTGATTGTCCAATCAATCACCATTATCATGACCTAACTCAATTTGCCTATGCAAAACACACGTTAGTCACAATAATCTTAAGTTATCATTAATCACCGAAACCACTAGGGGCCTAGATGCTTTCAATCTCCCCCTTTTTGGTGATTGATGACAACAACCTCGAGTATGTGTATAAGATAGATGGATGAGGTTTTCAACATACTTGGTTCATATAAGCATGAGACAATAAGAATAAAGGGTTAGGCATGCTTATGCGAACCAAGCCACATATAGGTACTCAAAGGATATGAAATAAGCATGAGTACTAAACATTGTGCTCACAATTAATTGGAGTGAAATGCGGAAGCATAATAATCAAGAGCATAAAGCGAGTGACATGACATATATATATAAAAAGTAGAGAGCACACATTTCACAAAGTCTCGATGCATGAAAAGTTGCATGAAGTGTATATCACACAAAAGAACAAATCCACCTCACAAACTCCCCCTAACTCTAACATACTCGTCCTCTCCCCCTTTGGCATCAAGCACCAAAACCTAAGGGTCTAAAGGTGGGGCTAGAGCAGACGAGCCGGCCTGAGGCGTGCGTGGAGAGATCTCAAACTGGGATAAGTCCACGTCTGAGTCTGAGCTCTGTGCTGACTGCCCCTCTGGAACTGCAGGTGAAGGTGAAACGGTCTGGGTTTGCACAGGTGCCTCTAAAGCTAGACCTGCCGGTTGTGCCTCTAACACAGGAGTAGCTACCACAAAATCTGTCTGAATGGCCTCTAGAAGTGTAGAAGCTGGAGCTGACTGGCTCTCAAGCTGAGGCGGCTCGGAACTGGCAACTGAAGAAGGTAGCGTGCCGGCTGTCACAATCACTAGATCTGTCGAGGTAGTCATGGTCCCATGTAGGTGTGGAGGTGTGGGGTGAC
Organism: Miscanthus lutarioriparius; assembly: GCA_904845875.1. Taxonomy (NCBI): domain Eukaryota; kingdom Viridiplantae; phylum Streptophyta; class Magnoliopsida; order Poales; family Poaceae; genus Miscanthus; species Miscanthus lutarioriparius. Next base: position 35,792,501 of record CAJGYO010000009.1, read on the forward strand.
CCGTAAGCTCACTGAACGTAGCAAACAGATCTCATGAAGTCTCGGCTAATGTCACTGAAGGAGTGAAGCTTGTGACGATAGGTGAGAACTATGGTGCCTGCCCAACGCCTGGTGTAGCCAACCATTGAGAGACCTGAGCAGAGGGCAAGGCAAATTGTCCCTGACTCTAAAGTCCACTGGACTGAAAAACTAGAGTCAAGACAGTGGTAGTAGCGACCAAACCAGGTGTCTGAAGCTGTGGAGGTCTATAGGGTGGTGCACCAGTGGCCAAAAGTATGTGCTCCATGAAACCAAAGGTGGTCTGCTGGAAAGCTAAGAGCTGGGCCTGGAGCTGATCCTGTCTAAGCTGCATCTGAGCCTGAGCTGCTGCCTGTGATGTGGCCTATCACTGCTGCTCCTCTGCCTGCCTCTCCTGCTGTCGCTGCATCCGATCTAGTATGGCAAGCAAAGTAGGATCCGTCTGTGGTGCCTGTGGAGCCGACCTAGACCCTCCAGCCTCAGAGTCGTGTGCCCGTGGGGGCATGCATGGGAGCGGCTCGTAGTCCTCATCTGTACTATTAGACGAGAGGTCATTAGGTACTGGGTCATCCTGCTGAGCCTCAAGGTCTGCAAGCTCTATCTCAACAAGGCCCCTGATAGCCTCATCCTGCTCCTCAACTGACTCGGGAACTGGGGCTCTCTGGTGTTGCTGTCTAGCGGTCCTGTTCCCGCTTCGCTGCCCATCAACTGGCGCATATCATACTTAGGAAAGGTTGTAGATGAGTTCTTCATGGCCGAAGCAGACTCAGGTGCTGTAACAACCCAGAAATCTACACACCAAAAATACCAACTACAAATTTTTTTCTTAAAAATCCCATGTGATGATGAGTGTCATGTATAGAAACCCAACCTAAGAGTTGCATCGGAAGTAACCCAACCCAAGTCATCACATAAGCATAGCATGTCATTTGTTGATTATGAATATTTAATTTCTAACAAAAGTGTTGCTTACATTGTTAACTCAAAATGTGAGTTGGATTTTCATTGTTTCATGTAATGCCTAACAACACCTTTAAAGTAATAAACCAAATTTGAATTTAAACAAATGGAAAAGAAATGAAAAACATAAAAAACAAAAGAAGAAGAAGGCCTCCCGACCAAATTTGCTTCGGCCCAACCCAGCAAGAACCAACTACCGCCCAAATTTCCCTTCACATCTCCTCTCCGCTAGCCCACACGCGCGTAGTAGCAGGCCGGCCCCAACTCGCAAGACAACACCCATCTTATGGCCAATGACGCCCGCGCGCCATTTCGCTTATGGTCATTTGCCACTTGGCCCCACGCCACCTACTGTTCACCCAGGCGCCCTCGCCCAATGCAGCCGCCAACGGACCCCACTCGTCAGCCTTTTCCCTGTTCATCTTCTCCACGCCCACGCCGATTCTCCCCTCCAACAGAACGCCGATAGCACTAGCAGGGAGCGGGCCAGGGGGTCACGCCCGGGGCATGGCCTTGGCCCCCCCTTGCGCCGCGCCCGCGCAATCCCTCGCGGTCGTTGGATGCAAGCTCGCGCCTCGATCGCCCTCGAATCCCCAACCGCCGATCACCGGGCTCGCCGATCCCCGCTCGGCTATAAGAGCCTCGGCCGAGAGCCCTAGCGCCTTCCATCGCCCGCCGCCACCTCGGTGGCCGACCACAGCACATCGAGCCAAGGAAGAAGAGGGGGAAGAGGAAGAGGAGGGGGAAATGCCGAAGCCGCTGTAGGGGAGGAGATCGCCGGAGCCGAGAGCGACGCCGTCGTCTACATCACCGACGCGGTTCGGCACGGCACTGCATGGCTTCTGGAGCTACACGGCCTCGAATCGACACGGCATCGCCATCCATTCTTCCACGCCACCCACGGTGAGCCCCCCTTCTGGTCTCTCTCTGCCGCCGAACCTCACCGTTGGCCATGGCGCTCCACACCTGGAGCGTGTAGGCCAGTGCCTTGCCTCCGGCCACTAGGAACACACGCACCACGCGCACAACCGCAACCATGCCGTGACTACCCCACTGGAGCCCCATAGATCACCCGCGCGCCTCGCTGTCGTCACCGTCGCCGTGGCCGCCGGGATGTCTCTACCGGCCACCTGGGAACCCATAGCCTCGCCGTGAGCCCTGGACGCCTTCGCCGTGCACCCATGAAACCATAGAAGCCTCATCTGCCCAGCACAAGCCACTGGTGGGCCTGTGTGCGCGACCTCGCCACCGGCGAGCACTGCCGAGCCGCCAGCCGCCGTGGCCAATGCACTGGAGGACCTCGACCACCACTTAGACCTCAGGATCATGATCGCCGTGGCTCGGGGAAGCTTTTCCCCTCTCCAATCGGACACCAGCGCCACCGTAGGGGCTCACAGCGAGCTCGCCGCCGGCGGGGGCGCCGCCGCGGGAGAAACAGAGGGCTTCCTCCCTCACCGGCCACCCATGCATGAACTCGGTGCACGTGAGCCGAGCCAAGGAGAAGAGACGGTGGACTTGGTCCACCATGCGCCCCGTCGTAGGTCCATGGACCATGAGCGCTGGTTGTGTATTGATGCAAGATGGAAGAGTGATAGCTTATGCTTCCCGACAGCTGAAAGAACACGAGAACCGTTATCCAACTCATGATCTTGAGTTAGCAGCCGTTGTGCATGCCTTGAAGATCTGGAGGCACTACTTGATAGGCAATAAGTGTGATATCTACACCGATCATAAGAGCTTGAAGTACTTTTTCACTCAAGAAGATTTGAATATGAGGCAACGCCGATGGCTAGAGTTCATCAAGGACTACGACCTGTGGAAATTCATTATCATCCGGGAAAAGCTAATGTAGTCGCAGATGCTCTCAGTCGTAAGAGTTACTGTCACACTTTGATCACTAAATCCATACCACCAGAGCTCAAGGAAGAGATTGATGATTTCCAACTGGAGATACTACTGCATGGCTTATTGAATGGGCACCGCATACAGTATGATCTCACAGATCGCATCTGTCAAGCTCAGAAAAATTGTGAGGAGATTGAATATCTCCGTGGTATGATGAAACTAGGCTACAAGACCAACCACCATGAAGATGAACAAGGGACCATCTGGTTCAAAGACAGAATCTATGTACCTTCTGATCCAGCCCTACGAGAGGAAATTCTGTCAGAAGCCTATGACTCTAAGTACTGCATTCACCCTGGAGGTTCAAAGATGTATCAAGACTTGAAGAAACACTTTTGGTGGAAAGGTATGAAGACAGACATTGCAGGACATGTGGCATGATATGATACCTGTAATAGAGTCAAGGCTGAACACCAAAGGCCTGCAGGATTGCTAAAGCCTCTTGACGTTCCTGAGTGGAAATGGGAGAGTATATCCATGGATTTCATAGTTGGATTGCCCCGTTCACAGAAAGGCAATGATTCCATCTGGGTGATTGTTGATCGTTTGACCAAGATTGCTCACTTTGTACCAATGAAGACCAAGACCAATGCAGAAAAATTAGCAGATCTATATATTGAGCATATTCTCAGACTGCATGGAGCTCCCTCCAGTATTGTATCTGATCATGGTCCTCAGTTTGTGTCCCGATTCTGGGAAGCTCTGCACAAGTCTATTGGAACCAAACTTGATTTCAGTACCGCTTACCACCCACAGACAGATGGACAGACAGAGCGAGTAAATCAGATCTTAGAAGACATGCTTCGCGCTAGTGTACTGAATTATGGCTCTGATTGGGAGAAATGTTTACCCTATGCAGAATTCTCTTACAACAACAGCTACCAAGCCAGTATCAAGATGTCACCGTTTGAAGCTCTGTATGGCAGACCTCGTAAGACACCTTTGATGTGGTCTCAACCGGGTGAAAGATCGTTTTTTGATTCCGCTAAGATTCAAAATGCAGAAGAGGGAGTTGCTCAAGTAAAGGAGAATTTGAGAATTGCTCAAAGTCGATACAAGAGCTATGCTGACAAAAGGAGAAGAGAACTTGAGTTCAATGTGGGGGACTTCGTCTATATCAAGGTATCCCCGCTACGAGGAACTATCAGATTCCATGTGAAAGGCAAGCTTGCCCCTAGATTTGTTAGCCCATACAAGATTTGCAAGAAGATTGGAAAGCTCGCCTACAAACTTGAGTTACCTGAGGAATTGGCGAGTGTACATCCCGTATTCCATGTCTCACAGCTGCGCAAGTGTTTGAGAGTGCCCGATGAAGTAGTTCCGACTGATACACTTGACATTCAAGATACACTTGAGTATAAAGAACATCCTATCAGAATTCTGGGCAGAGATACCAAAGAGACCAGAAGCAGGACTATTCCTATGTGCAAGATCCAATGGAGCAATCACACAGAGAGAGAAGCAACATGGGAGAAAGAGTCTGACCTCCGGCTACACTATCCTTATCTCTACGAAGGGTACGCTACGCTTTAATCTTGGGGACGAGATTCTGTTAAGGGGGTAGGACTGTAACAACGTAGAAATCCACACACCAAAAATACCAACTACAAAATTTTTTCTTAAAAATCCCATGTGATGATGAGTGTCATGTATAGAAACCCAACCTAAGAGTTGCATCAGAAGTAACCCAACCCAAGTCATCACATAAGCATAGCATGTCATTTGTTGATTATGAATATTTAATTTCTAACAAAAGTGTTGCTTACATTGTTAACTCAAAATGTGAGTTGGATTTTCATTGTTTCATGTAATGCCTAACAACACCTTTAAAGTAATAAACCAAATTTGAATTTAAACAAATGGAAAAGAAATGAAAAACATAAAAAACAAAAGAAGAAGAAGGCCTCCCAGCCAGCTGCTCGGCCCAACCCGCGCAACCAACTACCGGCCCAGCCCTTCACATCTCCTCTCCGCTAGCCCACACGCGCGTAGTAGCAGGCCGGCCCCAACTCGCGCACAACAGCCCATCTTGCGGCCCAGCGACGCCCGCGCGCCCTCAGCTCGCTTGCGGTCGCTGCCACTTGGCCCCACGCGTCAGCCGCGCGCTGTTCACCCGTGCGCCCCTCGCCCGCAGCCGCTGCCAACGGACCCCACTCGTCAGCCTTTTCCCTGTTCATCTTCTCCACGCCCACGCCGATTCTCCCCTCCAACAGAACGCCGATAGCACTAGCAGGGAGCGGGCCAGGGGGTCACGCCCGGGGCATGGCCTTGGCCCCCCCTTGCGCCGCGCCCGCGCAATCCCTCGCGGTCGTTGGATGCAAGCTCGCGCCTCGATCGCCCTCGAATCCCCAACCGCCGATCACCGGGCTCGCCGATCCCCGCTCGGCTATAAGAGCCTCGGCCGAGAGCCCTAGCGCCTTCCATCGCCCGCCGCCACCTCGGTGGCCGACCACAGCACATCGAGCCAAGGAAGAAGAGGGGGAAGAGGAAGAGGAGGGGGAAATGCCGAAGCCGCTGTAGGGGAGGAGATCGCCGGAGCCGAGAGCGACGCCGTCGTCTACATCACCGACGCGGTTCGGCACGGCACTGCATGGCTTCTGGAGCTACACGGCCTCGAATCGACACGGCATCGCCATCCATTCTTCCACGCCACCCACGGTGAGCCCCCCTTCTGGTCTCTCTCTGCCGCCGAACCTCACCGTTGGCCATGGCGCTCCACACCTGGAGCGCGTAGGCCAGTGCCTTGCCTCCGACCACTAGGAACACACGCACCACGCGCACAACCGCAACCATGCCGTGACTACCCCGCTGGAGCCCCATAGATCACCCATGTGCCTCGCCGTCGTCACCGTCGCCGTGGCCGCCGGGATGTCTCTACCGGCCACCTGGGAACCCATAGCCTCGCCGTGAGCCCTGGACGCCTTCGCCGTGCACCCATGAAACCATAGAAGCCTCATCTGCCCAGCACAAGCCACTGGTGGGCCTGTGTGCGCGACCTCGCCACCGGCGAGCACTGCCGAGCCGCCAGCCGCCGTGGCCAATGCACTGGAGGACCTCGACCACCACTTAGACCTCAGGATCATGATCGCCGTGGCTCGGGGAAGCTTTTCCCCTCTCCAATCGGACACCAGCGCCACCGTAGGGGCTCACAGCGAGCTCGCCGCCGGCGGGGGCGCCGCCGCGGGAGAAACAGAGGGCTTCCTCCCTCACCGGCCACCCATGCATGAACTCGGTGCACGTGAGCCGAGCCAAGGAGAAGAGACGGTGGACTTGGTCCACCATGCGCCCCGTCGTAGGTCCATGGACCATGAGCGCTGGTTGTGTATTGATGCAAGATGGAAGAGTGATAGCTTATGCTTCCCGACAGCTGAAAGAACACGAGAACCGTTATCCAACTCATGATCTTGAGTTAGCAGCCGTTGTGCATGCCTTGAAGATCTGGAGGCACTACTTGATAGGCAATAAGTGTGATATCTACACCGATCATAAGAGCTTGAAGTACTTTTTCACTCAAGAAGATTTGAATATGAGGCAACGCCGATGGCTAGAGTTCATCAAGGACTACGACCTGGAAATTCATTATCATCCGGGAAAAGCTAATGTAGTCGCAGATGCTCTCAGTCGTAAGAGTTACTGTCACACTTTGATCACTAAATCCATACCACCAGAGCTCAAGGAAGAGATTGATGATTTCCAACTGGAGATACTACTGCATGGCTTATTGAATGGGCACCGCATACAGTATGATCTCACAGATCGCATCTGTCAAGCTCAGAAAAATTGTGAGGAGATTGAATATCTCCGTGGTATGATGAAACTAGGCTACAAGACCAACCACCATGAAGATGAACAAGGGACCATCTGGTTCAAAGACAGAATCTATGTACCTTCTGATCCAGCCCTACGAGAGGAAATTCTGTCAGAAGCCTATGACTCTAAGTACTGCATTCACCCTGGAGGTTCAAAGATGTATCAAGACTTGAAGAAACACTTTTGGTGGAAAGGTATGAAGACAGACATTGCAGGACATGTGGCATGATATGATACCTGTAATAGAGTCAAGGCTGAACACCAAAGGCCTGCAGGATTGCTAAAGCCTCTTGACGTTCCTGAGTGGAAATGGGAGAGTATATCCATGGATTTCATAGTTGGATTGCCCCGTTCACAGAAAGGCAATGATTCCATCTGGGTGATTGTTGATCGTTTGACCAAGATTGCTCACTTTGTACCAGTGAAGACCAAGACCAATGCAGAAAAATTAGCAGATCTATATATTGAGCATATTCTCAGACTGCATGGAGCTCCCTCCAGTATTGTATCTGATCGTGGTCCTCAGTTTGTGTCCCGATTCTGGGAAGCTCTGCACAAGTCTATTGGAACCAAACTTGATTTCAGTACCGCTTACCACCCACATACAGATGGACCAGACAGAGCGAGTAAATCAGATCTTAGAAGACATGCTTCGCGCTAGTGTACTGAATTATGGCTCTGATTGGGAGAAATGTTTACCCTATGCAGAATTCTCTTACAACAACAGCTACCAAGCCAGTATCAAGATGTCACCGTTTGAAGCTCTGTATGGCAGACCTTGTAAGACACCTTTGATGTGGTCTCAACCGGGTGAAAGATCGTTCTTTGATTCCGCTAAGATTCAAGATGCAGAAGAGGGAGTTGCTCAAGTAAAGGAGAATTTGAGAATTGCTCAAAGTCGATACAAGAGCTATGCTGACAAAAGGAGAAGAGAACTTGAGTTCAATGTGGGGGACTTCGTCTATCTCAAGGTATCCCCGCTACGAGGAACTATCAGATTCCATGTGAAAGGCAAGCTTGGCCCCAGATTTGTTGGCCCATACAAGATTTGCAAGAAGATTGGAAAGCTCGCCTACAAACTTGAGTTACCTGAGGAATTGGCGAGTGTACATCCCGTATTCCATGTCTCACAGCTGCGCAAGTGTTTGAGAGTGCCCGATGAAGTAGTTCCGACTGATACACTTGACATTCAAGATACACTTGAGTATAAAGAACATCCTATCAGAATTCTGGGCAGAGATACCAAAGAGACCAGAAGCAGGACTATTCCTATGTGCAAGATCCAATGGAGCAATCACACAGAGAGAGAAGCAACATGGGAGAAAGAGTCTGACCTCCGGCTACACTATCCTTATCTCTACGAAGGGTACGCTACGCTTTAATCTTGGGGACGAGATTCTGTTAAGGGGGTAGGACTGTAACAACGTAGAAATCCACACACCAAAAATACCAACTACAAAATTTTTTCTTAAAAATCCCATGTGATGATGAGTGTCATGTATAGAAACCCAACCTAAGAGTTGCATCAGAAGTAACCCAACCCAAGTCATCACATAAGCATAGCATGTCATTTGTTGATTATGAATATTTAATTTCTAACAAAAGTGTTGCTTACATTGTTAACTCAAAATGTGAGTTGGATTTTCATTGTTTCATGTAATGCCTAACAACACCTTTAAAGTAATAAACCAAATTTGAATTTAAACAAATGGAAAAGAAATGAAAAACATAAAAAAGAAAAGAAGAAGAAGGCCTCCCAACCAATTTACTTCATTAACCCATGCAACCAACCACCGCCCAACCCTTCACGTCTCCTCTCCATTGCCCACGACGGCGTCTGAGTTGGTGTCGGCCCCAACTCACGCACAATAGCCCAGCCTTGCGGCCAATAGCCCGCCCTCGGCTTCGCTTCTTGGTCAGCCGCCACTTGGCCTCACACGTCGGCCGTCTGTTGCTCACCCACACGCCCCTCTTTCCTTCGCCCATAGCCGCTGCCAACGGACCCCACTCGTCAGCCTTTTCCCTGTTCCTCTTCTCAACGCCCACGCCGATTCTCCCCTCCGACAGAACACCGACAGCACTGGCAGGGAGCGGGCCAGGGGGTCACGCCCGGGGCATGGCCTTGCCCCCCCCCTTGCGCCGCGCCCATGCAACCCCTCACGGTCGTTGGATGCAAGCTCGCGCCCCGATCGCCCTTGAATCCCCAACCGCCGAACACCGGGCTCGCCGATCCCCACTCGGCTATAAGAGCCTCGGCCAAGAGCCCTAGCACCTTCCATCGCCCGCCGCCACCTTGGTGGCCGACCACAGCACACCGAGCCAAGAAAGAAGAGGGGGAAGAGGAAGAGGAGGGGGAAACGCCGAAGCCGCTGTAGGGGAGGAGATCACCGGAGCCGAGAGCGACGCTGTCGTCTACATCACCGACGTGGTTTGGCATGGCACTGCACGGCTTCCGGAGCTACACGGCCTCAAATCGACATGGCATCGCCATCCATTCTTCCACACCACCGACGGTGAGCCCCCCTTCCGGTCTCTCTCTACCGCCGAACCTCACCGTCGGCCATGGCGCTCCACACCTGGAGCGCGTAGGCCAGTGCGTTGCCTCCGGCCACTAGGAACACACGCACCATGCGCACAACCGTAACCATGCCGTGACTACCCCGCTGGAGCCCCATAGATCACCCGCACGCCTCACTGTTGTCACTGTCGCCGTGGCCGCCGGGATGTCTCTACCGGCCACCTGGGAACCCATAGCCTTGCCGTGAGCCCTGGACGCCTTCGCCGTGCACCCATGAAACTGTAGAAGCCTCATCTGCCCAGCACTAGCCACTGGTGGGCCTACGTGCACGACCTCGCCACCGGCGAGCACTGCCGAGCCGCCAGCCGCCGTGGCCAATGCACTGGAGGACCTCGACCACCACTTAGACCTCAGGATCATGATTGCCGTGGCCCGAGGAAGCTTTTCCCCTCTCCAATCGGACACCAGCGCCACCGCAGGGGCTCACAGCGAGCTCGCCGCCGGCGGGGGCGCCGCCGCGGGAGAAACAGAGGGCTTCCTCCCTTACCGGCCACCAAAGCGTGAACTCGGTGCACGTGAGCTGAGCCAAGGAGAAGAGACGGTGGACTTGGTCCACCATGCGCCCCGTCGTAGGTCCATGGACCATGAGCGCTGGTCCATCATGAGCCACACGGTGTGAGCTGCGCTGTGGACAAAGCCCAATAAAGGCCCACGGCCATGACGTGGCAGCGTCGCAGCGTGCCACGTGTCCGGGTCGGCCCGGCCCAGACCGGCCCAACCCGAGCCCACCAGAGCCCAGTTCGGACCTAGCCCGTATTGACCGTTGACCTGGCCCCACATGTCAGTGGCACAGACACTCTAGACCCACACGTCAGATGCTGACGTCATGCTGACATCATGCGGGACCCACATGTAAGAAGCCAGCGCAGCCAAGGTGACATCACGCTGACGTCAGCAGCCCTGGACCCACACGTCAGTGACCCTAACCGTTGACCGAAGACCGTTGACCCGTCGTTGACCGTGACCGGACCCATCTGTCAGTGACTCAATAGCCTCTGGCCCCACCTGTCGGTAAGGATGACGTTGATGACGTCATGCTGACATCAGCTGGACCCCACCTGTCAGCTCGGAACCGTGATGCTGACATCATGCTGACGTCAGCAAGCCATGTGGACCAACCACAGCATGACACGTGTCAGCCCAGGATTAAATCAGCCTTTTCTATTTTCAGGAATGATTTAAACTTCGGAAAATCATAACTAATTCATACGACCTCAGAAAAATATAAAACTAGGACCAAAATTCATCTAAAATCGAGATCTACGCAATGAACCCATGTTTGAGTGCATTTGGCTCTTTTGAATTTTCATTGCTTCTTTGTGCTATTCTATAGACGTCGCTAACGCGATAATAATGCGATCGTTTGCAGACTCAGAGGAGAACCGGACGGACGAGGATCGTGAGTACCGTGAGGAGTACGGAGACGACTACACTAAAGGTGCCACATCCCACCCAATCTCGTAGCACCTATTACGCATGGCTAAAATAGAAATGCTAGTGCTTTACTTTGTTGTTATGATCACACTATGGTAGGACTTGCATGGTAGTATGCTTTCTTGATGGCCTTTACCTTGACGCAACCTTACCCCTGCTCACCCTGCTGTTAGGCTAGTAACACGCTTGCTATTATATTCCAATGCTTATTACTTCTACTACGCTTACACTAAATTGATGCGTGTTGGAAACTGGTGATAATCGAACTATGGGGAGAGTGCCGCGTGTGTGACTTGGGTGCGTGGAGGGTGAGGGTTGTGTCGACCAAGTTGGAGTATACGACGAGCTTGGGGCAAGTCTTGCCGTGGGGTGCTACCTGGGCACCCCTGGAATGGATACCTGTGGTGGGTAAATGGTATATGAGGTGGCCCTGGGTGTGAACCTGTGATGGGAGGAGCCCAGGGTGGAGGTGCTGTGGTGGCACGGTAAATGGAAACCCTGATGGAGACATTCTGGCTTGGTCATCCCTAAGGACTTACTAGTACTCAGATTCATCGGGAAGCCTTACGTACCACTCGCCTTATATGGTGCGAGATGGCCGGACTACTTGGTAGGATATTGCCACTACTGCTAGGTTGATAGCGGACAGTGTGAGGAAGGTACTGGGTGCGGAGGATTTCCCCCACACCCTTCCGAGACTTCATGAAGACCTTGTGGACCTGGCTCATGACTCACAGTTTCAGCCACCCAAGACCGGACTTGGGGTGTACCAGGGCTGAATGATAGAGTGGCATTATCCTAGGCGAGCAAGCGGCCAGAATTAGCCCAGTTGACGACGGTCAGCGAGGAAGGCAGATCTTGTGGTTATGTAAAACCTCTGCAGAGTGTATGGTTGATCGATCGATACATATGCCGACTTGTCGGCTATGGACCTTTCCTGGGTTTCGCTTAAACTAGATAGTGAGATGAGTCCTTCTCTTCTCTCCCTGGAAGTGAGTGTTCGGACATAGCCAGGGGCTACGGGCCTTGAGACAGTGCCGAGAGGGAGTTGGCCTATCGATTGAGCGATGGTATGGCTGTGGTATGGTGATGGTGTGGAGATGGTGGTTTATCGATCCCAGGATCGAAACCTGGCTCTGGAATGGGAATGGGGTGGAATGGGTGTGTGAATGGTGTTAAAACTTGACCAACTGTTATTATATACTTGATATGCTAATGCATAGGAAACCCCAGCCTTATAGGTTCCTCTTAATTATATCCAATTTGCATCCAATTTCCACAAAGCAATGCTCATAGGGTTGGGAGTGGCCAGTACAAATCGTACTGATAAATTTTGGCACACAGGTTCTGCTGAGGAGTATAGCTCCGAGGAGTTTGACGGTTGAGGGATTCGTTCCTAAGCTCGAGTTTGGCGATCTTATCTTCAAGCTGTTCTGAATGAATGCTACTTTTGATTCCGCCAATGCGGCGATGTAATAAATTTATGTAATTCCGCACTATTTGTACTCTGATATTATCATGGTATGGATGTGATATTTGACTGGAATTTGGGTAATATGATCTACAACGGTCTTATTACACTTCGACTCTGTGGATTTCCCTTTGCGGAAATCGGGGTTGTTTCAGGTGCCATCCTATCGATAGCTCTCATCAAGAGAAAGCAAATCCAATGAGCAAACGGGAGCTGATGACGGCCCTTGAAGCCCTCTACTATAGTGTCCTCCATCTCTGAAACTATCATATCCCAGACATCAAACTCTGTCTGAGAGATAAGGTAGGAGACAAGCCATAGCTGTATGCGAGTCAGACCCTCTTTGTATCCAATCCTAGGAAGTAGAGTCCTCATCACTTCGTTCAGAAGATGGGCCGTCGGCGTAAGATCACGCGGTGTGCGGCTCGAGCCCTCTCCGAATGGCTCTCTGAAGCACGATCGTACAAAGTCTGTAGGAGGTACCTCTCCACCGTGAGGGCGTCGAGGTGGCCCAGTGTCACGGTAACAGACATAGTGCAGACGAGTGGCTGACTCTGTCAATCTGAGGATCTCTCTAGACCTATTGCTGTAGAGTCTGTGATCAACACCTCTAAAGGTAAAGTGAATGAACCGGTGATCAGGGTCGATCCAAAGTGAGACATAGAACTCTCTGACCCATAACTCGACGTAAGTGTCGGTCCGCCCAAGAAGATCTGCTAGGCCAGACAGGTAGGTGAGGTACTGGCAGACGTGCTCTCCTCCAGTAGCAATTATCGCCGTTAGTGAACAAACTCGGTGAGGTCGAATGAAAGCTCCATTGTTGATATATGCATTATAAAAATCCTCTTGGAGAGGTGTGTAGAAACCCTCTGAAGCTCTGGGGTCCCGCTGAGGTGGGAACCACTGTGCAAACTCAACAAAATGAAGCTCTTGCACCCGCTTCGCTATAGCAGACCTCAGGTCAAGGTGAATCACGGGCGGTGGACCACGTGGTCTAGGTGGAGCTCGAGCACCTCTCCTCTATACCTCGGGTCGAGGTGACATAGTGGTACGAGAGCGAGATGACCTTCTGAGGCCCTTCTCCTATGGCTGCTCTGACTGCTCAGCAGTCTCTGTCTCTGTCTGTGGCTGCTCTTCCTCTCCCTCACCTAGAAGAGTCTCTGAAGTATCATCCAATGAAACACGTCGGCCCTCAATCACGACACTGCCTCGAGGTGCAGGAGTGGCCCTAGCTACTCTGGCTGCTGACCTTGGACTATCGCCAATCCATAGAGCACATGCACACCTGTCATCCTGCTCAACTCTGTCAAGCATGCGAGCCACTCTCTCTGCCTTCTCTGCCTCCTTGTCAACTAGCTTGCGTTTCTTGGTGGCAAGGACCTTTTGCTTACCCTTGCCACGATCTAAAGGAGGAGGTGGTGGTCTGTCACCATCACCACCACCTGGACTACCACCAACATTCTTGACATGAGCCATCGCTAACAAGAACTACTGTCAAAAAGCAACAGCTACAATAGAGTTCCCCCTGACACACTGCCACAGACACTCGAGAGGCTTGGCCTCAATCCAAACTCGCGAGCTTGGCCCCAAGTAACTGACACTGTCAAACAGCCAACCGACTCACTGCACGATAGAATAGATAGAGATATGTATAAGCAATATAATATCTAGAGAAGCGAAAAACCTAATTGAAGCAAAGCATTTTAGATAAGAAAAGATCGATGGGCTTTGCTACCTGTGACACGCGACGATCCGACACAGGAAAGAAAGGAACAACGCGGTGTAGAAAATGCGCCGATGGCAATGCCTCGAAGATCGCGAGAGCTACGGCGGCACGACGTGGTCACGAGCGGCACACGCGAACGAAAATGTGGCATGGGACTATGGTGCAGAGTGGGCACACGTTGAAGTAGCGTGAATAGCGTGGAGTGGCGCGGTGCGGATAGGCGAGCGAGGTGGCGCAATGCAGCATGGAACAGCAACTTGATAGCGCAGTGTGGTTCCTGGGGTGCGGCGTGGTGCGGTGGCGGCCGGGACAGCGAGTGCGGCGCGGAGGTGGCCGGGGCGGCGCGGCGCGAGGGCGTCCGGGGTGGCGCGGCGCGAGGGCGTCCGGGGCAGCGAGCGCTATGTGGAGTAGCAAGGGCAGCCGGGGCGGCGTGGATTAGCACAGCGAGCAGCGAGCGACGTGGCTGAGGGTGGCGGTACGACGACACAGCTAGGGTTAGGATGGCGGCATATGGAGAGAGAGTGGACTATATATGACATCGGGCCCACATAGCTCATTTGCCCTAGCGTCCAGACGCATCCGATGAAACGATCGGACGCACCAACAGTGGAGTCCGGTGCGCGAACAAAGAGCTCCAAAACTACCTTCGACTCGACCGAACACATCCGATGTATCATGACCGGACGCTGAGAGAGTCCGGTGCAACATTACAGATCGAGCGGACGCTCTCGACTTCAATCAACCAGACGCGACCGTGACACTGTTCACGAAGTCTGGTCCTCCATAACTGACCGGACGCTGCTTCCCCCGAGTCCGGTCGCGTTTAGCTGTGCTGCTCCATTAACAACTGGCTAGACGCCGCAGCAGGCGAGTCCGGTCACCGCGTCCGGTGCACAAAAAATAGCCTTTTCTTCAAATTTCTTCGCGATGATTTCTCCCAACCAAGTTCCAATTCAAATAGGAGCCAAATAAGCACCAATTGGAATTGGTATGAGTGACCTCTCTCAAACCCTCAAATTTTTTAAATATTTTGCCTTAGGCTTAATATCTTTTTAAGAAAATAGGCAAAGAAAATAGACAAGGAGCACCTTAAGGCCACTCAATAGGGGATATGACCAATTTGAGCCTCAAATGCTCCCCCTGAATGTGATTGAACTTAGCAGATGCTCAAAACTTTATCTAAAAAGAAACGACAAAGCAACAGACATTCATATGCAATGCAATACAAGTAGATAAATCTAGTTGCTTGTCAAGTTTGATCCAAGGTTAAGCTTTTTCACACGCTTTTGGGCGGTTATCTTAACCATGTTAGACAAGCCCTAAGTGCGTTACAAAAAATTAAACATGTTTTATCTTACAATGCAATGCAAGAGACAACACAAGCTCATCTTTTAGTAAAGCTACTTTGATCAAGTACATTAAGCTCATTCCTCAACTTACAAAACTGAGATTCATCTAAAGGTTTTGTGAAGATATCCGCCAATTGATCTTCGGTCCTTACACCTTCTAGTGAAATATCATTTTTAGCCACATGATCTCTAAGAAAGTGATGCCGAATATCTATGTGCTTGGTGTGAGAGTGTTGGACCGGGTTATTAGCAAGTTTTACGGCACTCTCGTTGTCACACAAAAGAGGTACCTTTTCTAGAACTACACCATAGTCTAGAAGGGTTTGTTTCATATAAAGTATTTGTGCACAACAAGCACCGGCGGCGATGTATTCCGCCTCGGTGATGGATAAAGCCACACTATTTTGCTTCTTAGATGACCAAGACACAAGTGATCTACCAAGCATATGGCACCCTCCAGATGTGATTTTTCTATCAATCTTACAACCCGCATAATCCGAATCGGAATAGCCAACAAGCTGAAAACTAGCTCCTTTGGGATACCAAAGGCCAATGCTTGGTGTGTGCTTTACGTACCTAAGGATTCTTTTGACGGCACTTAAATGAGATTCCTTAGGATTAGCTTGAAATCTAGCACACATACACACACTAAACATGATGTCGGGCCTAGATGCGGTCAAGTATAACAAGCTACCAATCATAAAACGGTAAAGAGTTTGATCAATCGGTTTACCTCCCTCATCTAGGTCGAGATGTCCATTTGTTGGCATTGGTGTCTTGATTGGCTTACATTCATCCATATTAAACTTCTTGAGAATATCCTTGGTGTACTTCTCTTGAGAGATAAAAGTTCCTTCTCTCATTTGCTTGACTTGAAAACCAAGGAAGAAAGTAAGCTCACCAATCATTGACATCTCGAACTCCTTTGACATCAATTCACCGAACTTTTTGCAATCATCTTCATTTGTTGAGTCAAATATGATGTCATCAACATATACTTGACAAATGAAGATTTCTTCATCAAGCTTCTTGGTGAATAGTGTGGTGTCGACCTTCCCAATGGTGAAGCCCTTCTCAATGAGGAGATCACGAAGGCGCTCATACCAAGCTCTTGGGGCTTGCTTAAGCCCATGTAGCGCCTTGGACAACCTATAGACATGATTAGGGTATCTAGGGTCTTCAAACCCGGGAGGTTGATCAACATAAACTAGTTCATTTATGAAACCATTTAAGAATGCACTTTTGACATCCATTTGATATATCATATCATGATGAGATGCATATGCAAGAAGGATACGGATGGCTTCAAGTCTTGCAACCGGTGCAAAGGTCTCTCCAAAATCTAAACCTTCAACTTGAGAGAAGCCCTTTGCTACTAGTCTTGCCTTGTTTCTTACCACAACACCTTGATCATCTTGCTTGTTGTGGAACACCCACTTTGTTCCAATTACTCTTGCATCTTGTGGTCGCTCTTCAAGTGTACAAACTTGATTGCGGGTGAAGTTATTTAATTCTTCATGCATAGCATTCACCCAATTTGGATCCTTGAGAGCATCATCTACACAAGTAGGCTCAACACAAGAAACAAAAGAGTGATGTTCAATGAAAGAAGCAAGTTTTTGTGATCGAGTCATTACACCCTTTGATGGACTTCCTATGATGAGATCTTGTTGATGTGATTGTAGTAGGGGAGTTGTTCTTCTTTCAACCACTTGGGGAGGAGGTTGTGGAGCATCAACATCTTGAGTTTGTGCCACTACTTGATTATGAGAGGCATATGTGGCTTCATTTGTTTCTCTCACGTCTTTATCATCATCTTGTGGCACACTTGATGATGAAGGCTTGTCAATTACTTGCACTTGATCATCATCATCTTTAGGCTTGATGTCTCCAACGGGTATGTTCTTCATAGCCTCCCTCAAAGGTTTTTCACCTACATCATCAAGATTCTCATATGCTCCTTGGGAGCCATTAGTTTCATCGAATTCCACATCATATGTTTCTTCAACTAAACCGGTGGCTTGATTGAATACACGATATGCTTTGGACTTTGATGAGTAACCAACTAGAAAACCGATATCACAATATCTTTGAAACTTCCCTAGGTGTTGTCGCTTCTTGTAGATGTAGCATTTGCATCCAAACATCCGGAAAAAAAGATATCCAGCTTCCCATTAAGCAACTCATAGGGAGTCTTCTCAAGGAACCGTTGAATGAATAAGCGGTTAGAAGCATAGCATGCGGTGTTCATAGCTTCGGCCCATAAACTTTCTGGTGTGTTATACTCATCAAGCATTGTTCTTGCTAGGGTGATCAATGTCCGGTTCTTTCTCTCAACTACACCATTTTGTTGAGGAGTGTAAGTTGCGAAAACTTCATGCTTGATTCCAACTTCATCACAATAAGCTTCTATGTTTGTGTTGACAAATTCTTTTCCATTATCACTTCTTATCTTCTTGATCTTCACATCAAATTCATTTTGGGCTCTCTTGGCAAATTTCTTGAATGATGAGGTCACTTCGGTCTTGTCATGAAGAAAGAACACCCAAGTGTATCTTGAATAGTCATCAACAATTACTAGACAATAGAGGTTGCCTCCCAAACTTGCATATGTTGTAGGTCCAAATAAATCCATATGGAGAAGCTCTAGCACTCTTGATGTTGACATGTAAGCTTTACGTGGATGAGTATTTGCAACTTGCTTGCCGGCTTGACATGCACTACAAAGCTTGTCCTTCTCAAACACAATATCTTTCAAACCTCTAACCATGTCCTTCTTCAATAGCTTCTTGAGTGTATATATATCTGAATAAGTAGTCATTTAATGTTTGTTTTGTTGTTGTTGTAAAAGATGGAGTACATGAACTCTTGGATGTATGGTTCGTTAAGGTTCAAGACAGGTTTCCATGAAGAGGTGGATAAATTTATTGAAGCCGCAAAGAAGCATGCAACGACATTGAAAGAGAATAAGGATACAATTATTTGCCCATATAAAGATTGCAAGAACCGTATGGCATGGACAGATGTGACTATCATCAGATCACATTTGATTATGCGAGGATTTATTGAGGACTACACAGTGTGGATTCATCATGGTGAAACGGTTATTGTTAACAACGAAGATGAGGAGGAATACGACGACGAAACCATAGAATCCCTGTCCCAATATTCAGCAGAGCTTGATGCACGAATGAATTTTGAGTTTGGCAATGAACAAGGTGGTGATGCTGGTGGTTGGGATGGTAACGACGAAGGTGGTGCCAATAATGATGGTGGAGCACGTGTCGGGGATGAAGATAATTTAGAGGACATGATTCGAGCCCTTGGACCAGAGATTTTACTAAATAGCTCGAAAGGTCTAGAAAATTTGGAAAGGGTGACAAAAGCATTGAAGGAGACTGTGTATGGTGTTGAAAAGGGCTGTTCGACACATTGGACATTGCTATGTTTTGTGCTTGAGCTGTATGGCTGGTCAGACTGTAGTTTCAATGATCTATTGCATCTCCTATCATGGGTGCTGCCATAACCAAACTCAGTTCCCACCAACACATACCAAGCGAAGAAGGTCATAAGTCCATTGACAATGGGGGTTGAAAAAAATCAATGCATGCCCCAACCACTGTATACTTTTTCGTGGCAAAATGTTCAAGGCACTGGATAAATGTCCCCGGTGTGGGGCCAGCCGGTATAAAAACAATGACATTTACGGTGACGACGAAGCCTCCACGAGGAAAAAGAGGAATAAGAAGGGTACAAAAAAGGTGGTACAAGAATCTCAGCCCCTAGAGGACACTCCATTAGGCAACGATGCAAAGCAGAGAAGAATTCCTACCTTGGTAATGTGGTACCTGCCAGTGACCGACCGCTTGAGATGTATCTTTCTAAACCCTAAAGAAGCCGCACTCATAACATGGTGGGATGATGAGCGTAAGGTGGATGATGATAAGATTGCACACCCGGCTGATTGTAGTCAGTGGCAAAGGTTTGATGAGAAGCACAAAGAATTCAACGATGACCCAAGGAATGTACGGTTTGGCTTGAGCACCGATGGAATGAATCCCTTCAATGAGAGGATGGGCGACCACAGCACATGGCCAGTGATCTTGACCATGTACAACATCCCAACATGGTTGTGTCAGAAGAGAAAAAATACCTTCTCCTCACTATTCTTATTTCTGGCCCTAAACAACCAGGCATTGATATAGACGTGTTCTTCGAGCCTTTGATGCAAGAAATGGAGAGGCTATGGAGGCATGGGGAGCAGATGTACGATGCGTTCCGAAAGGAGAACTTCATATGTAGAGTAATAATATTTGTTACTAGCAATGATTACCCTGCGCTGTTTGCTTTGTCTGGACAGATCAAAGGGAAGACGGGATGCTTGGTTTGCTTGGATGGTACTACATGGGTGTACCTGGATGCATCCAAGAAGATAGTTTACCTAAGGAACCGGCACTTCTTAAAGACAAGTGACAAGTACCGCAGCAAATTGTTCTTTAGATTTTATGACAACGCCTCGGAGATTGAACCCCCTCCGGAGAGACGTCATAACGGAGAACACGTGTACAGAATTGTGAAAAACATACGCGTCGTCTATGGAAAGAAGAATCCGGATGGGACGAACAGAGATAGAAGCACACCTCCTGTCGAAGGAGTACCTTTCAAGAAACAATCAATCTTCTTTCAGTATCTGCCTTATTGGCCAGACTTGGAGGTCCCCCATGCCATTGATGCTATGCACGTGCAGAAGAATGTTTTTGAGAGTCTCATTGCTACCTTGATGGACACAGACAAGTCAAAGGATGGTCTAAAAGCACGGAAAGACATGGTGCAGCTAAACGTGATGCCACAGCTTCACCCAGTACCTGAGGCTAATGAAAAATACACTCTACCCGTGGCTTGCTTCAACCTAACACCAGACGAGAAGAGAGCTATATGCACTTTCTTGAGGGGGATCAAAGTTCCGACTGGGTTTTCCGCAAATGTGAAGAAGCTAGAGTCGATGAAGAACTTGTCAATAACACACTGCAAGGCTCACGATTACCATGTGATGCTGACAGTGTTTCTACCTATTGCAATCAGGGCTATAAAGCCAGAGTTCTTGAAAATGGCCATCACCCGCATGTGCTACTTCTTTTCGAAGATCTCACAGAAGACGATTGGCAAGCAAGAGCTGAGTGACCTACATGAATTTGTGGTGGAGACACAAAATCAATTGGAGATGTGTTTACCTCCTGCTTTTTTTGATATAATGCCACATCTCATGATTCACATGGTTCATCAGATACAGGCGTTGGGCCCTTGCTACTTGCATGAAATGTGGTCCTACGAGCGGTTCATGTCGGTTCTAAGTCGATATGTGCATAATCGAGCATACCCAGAGGGCTCTATGATAGAGGGTTATAGTACTAAAGAAGCCGTCGAGTGCTGTCAAGAGTACCTAAAAGTACAGAAAGGGATTGGTAAACCCGATTCTCGTCACAAGGGTAGGCTGGCTGGGAAGGGCACCAGTGGTAGAAAAGTGTTCATCGACCATGATTACAAAGAGGTGAGTCGGGCGCATTATAGTGTCTTGCAGAGTACACAACTGATGCAACCGTACATTGATGAACACTTGGCTATCATTATGGCGGAGAGAAATAGCCGTTCGGATGATTGGGTCATGAAACAACACAAGCAACGACTAACTACATGGTTGAAGGACCAAAACATACCACCTGGAGAAACCATAGACTCTATTACCATCAGTAGGTTAGCAGAGGGGCCATCGAGACAAGTGACATCTTGGAATGCTTATGACATCAATGGGTATACGTACTATACCCACGCAAAGGATAGTAAATATGTGAACCAAAACATCAGCGTTCGAATAGAGGCTATCGATGGATTAAGGCGAAAGATCCAATACTTTGGCATCATTGAAGAGATATGGGAACTTGACTATGGAAGGGATATAACGGTGGCCCTGTTTTGATGTCGCTGGATCAAACAACACCAACTGAACGAGATCGGATTGAGAGTCCTGGACCTCGAGAATCTAGACTACCAAGATGACCCTTGGGTGCTCGCTTCACGTGTCACATAAGTTTTCTATATGTCTGACCCACAAAGTAACCTCCCCCCGAAGAAGAAGACAAAGCATGTGGTTGCCTCCGAAAAATAGCACATTATTGGAGTTGATGGCGTGGACGATATTGAAGCTTACAATAACTACGATGAGATGCCGCTATTCACAGACTTTCCTAAAAAGATCAGTGTTGTAGAAAAAAACCTCCCCAAAGACATAATGCCATGGGAACAAAAAGGTGTCAAGGGGAAAGTCGTTACAGCAGGCTAGCTAGTTGTTGAATGTGTAGTGTTTGCGTAAGTGTGTGTTTGTAAGACTTCATTTATGCATGCATGTGAGACTATATATTTATGTACGTGTTTAAGACTACATATTTTTGTATGTGTGTGAGACTACATTTTATGCATGTGTGTCAGACTACCCTTTGCAACATCCAGATGACTCTATTTGAACATCCACTCTATTACTACTAAAACTTTATGAAATCACTTAAAACTTTATGAAATGAAGAAATGACCAAAATAAAAGTACAAGATCTTGATGAGTTATACAACTTTTATGTTCATCACTTTATGAAATCTTGCCCTATCAAGTTAGTGTGTTGATTTGGTCATTCTTTTCATTTGACAAAGTTTGAGCACTTCAAATTTTCAAATTAAAAAAAATGATAAGTTCGAACAAGATTTTCAATCATTAAATGATTTCAGCTGAAAAAATGATGAATACCAAAGTTGTATAACTCATCAAGATCTACAACTTTTATTTTGATCATTTCTTCATCTGACAAAGTGATAGTAAACATTGTTCACAAATCAACGTATTTCTCTTATAGTTCATGAAACTACGAGTCATATGTAAATTTATGAACAATGTTTACTAATACTTTGTGACATGCAGAAGTGACCAAAATAAAAGTTGTAGATAGTGAGGATTTCAACAACTTTTATGTTCACGACTTTTATTGTTGAAATCATTTAAGGTTTTAAAATCTTGTTTGAAGTTGCCATTTAGTGAAATTCAAAATTTCAACTATTCAAATTTGGTCAAATGAAAATATGATCAAAATAAAAGTTGTACATATTGATGAGTTCTACAACATTGATATTCATGAGTTTTTCATCTGAAATCATTTACTCTTTTAAAATATTGTTTCAAGTTAAAATTGTTTGAATTTCAAAATTTGAATCATTCAAACAAAGTCACATGACAAGATGACCAAAATAAAAGTTGTACATGTTGATGAGTTATACAACTTTTATGTTTACAACATTTTCATTTTATTTCATTTAATGTCATAAAATTATAGTCGAAGTTTTAAAATTTAAATTTTTAATTTTTGTTTTTTTATTTTCCATATTGTTTTGACTACAATTGTTTATATATATATTTATTCATATATAGAATAATACAAAATATTATATTTGTGCATATACACAATTGTTTTATATTACTTTGTGTTTTTAAGATATAAAAAATATAGAATTTATAATTTAAAAAAACAAAAAATATTTGTAGGGGCGGTTGGATCAGGAACCGCCCCTAAAAATGAATTTGTAGGGGCGGCTGGATCAAAAATCGTCCCTATTTGTAGGGGCGGCTGGATCAGAAACCGCCCCTACAAATACTACCGAGTATAAATAGGAAGAAGCGCACGGGAGTCATCGTCTGGGCGCTGTCTTCTTCCTCCGATGCCGTCAGGCTGCCCGCACCTAGGGTTTCCGCCGCCGGTCCCGCGCCAGCCCACACCAGCCCCCGGTGCTCGGCGTCCTGCACCCAGCCCCCGATGCCCGCCCCCACATGCCCACCCGCGGCGTCCCGCGCCCGGCCCCCGGCGCC
This sequence comes from Miscanthus lutarioriparius, assembly GCA_904845875.1. Classification (NCBI taxonomy): domain Eukaryota; kingdom Viridiplantae; phylum Streptophyta; class Magnoliopsida; order Poales; family Poaceae; genus Miscanthus; species Miscanthus lutarioriparius. The sequence goes on from CAJGYO010000009.1 coordinate 35,815,655, forward strand.
TGCCCACACCAGCCCCCGACGCCCGCCCCCGCGCGCCGACCCCCGGCGTCCCGCCCCCGCACGCCCCCGGCGTCCCGCCCCCGCGCGCTGACCCCCTGCGTCCCGCGCCCGGCCCCCGGCGCCCGCCCCCGCGCGCCGACCCTCGGAGTCCTGCCCACGCACCCCGGCGTCCCGCCCCCGCATGCCAGTGCACATCGTCCATCTGGACCGGTAAGTGTCAGATCTCTGGTTGCTCATTTTTTTACAACAGTAGTTATGCTTACCATGCACGATATGCTCCGCATAAACGAGAACCAATTTGATGCTGATTATGTTTATTATGTTAGGAATTTAAACAGCTACAAACACTTCAATAGAAGTGCCACTGTGAAATCACTTGACTGCATTGTTGATGTTTTCCACCACGGACAAACCGAATTTCAATACTCATGAGCAACGAAATTACAATAGTTCAACAAACAAAAACAGATGCATTGTTGATGTAAGGAGAAGAATCTTAATTCACTCTTGCTAAATCTGAACTACACAAGACCACTTGCTAGTGTAGCTGGAAACACATGCATGCATTGTATTGTGTGGTAGAACCTGGAAGAAGCATGTATGCATGTTGGAGTATGTTTGGTTAATTTGCTGCCGTTGCCGTCACATCTACCACGGTTTATGTCTACAAATAATCTCCTTAATGGAAAGAGTATATATATATATATATATATATATATATATATATATATATATATATATATATATATATATATATATATATATATATATATATATATATATATATATATATATATATATATATATATATATATATATATATATACAAGGACAAGTCCATTTAAATTATGAAATGATGTACTAGTACGTACGTTTCTAAAACTTTTGTAATAAGCTTTAGTCATATGCACTCTAAAATGTCAGTTTTAGAGTAGCCGCCTTCTTCTTCGGTGATCGATGCTGTGCAGGGCATGATCACCGGCCTTGTATGCATCACCCCTGGTGCAGGTGAGTAGAGTAGCCGCCTTTCGCTGTTGCATGCTCCATTGGCAGACGCCAAACAGACACGTTCAGTCAAAACCTAACCACCAATTAAAGTTTTGCAACTTGTATTGGTTTTTTTTCCCTGGAAAAGTGGAAAGTAAATAAACTAAGGAAAACAAGTGAAACCACCTTCAGCTATAGGCCAATATCTCACAAAGTCAGCAAAGAATCAAAGCATCTGCATTCAGGGCTCTCAGATCCATTCTGCAGCCGCCTAAAGAGACTTTAAGATAACTTGATCCACTAACATGCCACAACTTGTGATGATCTAATTGGGGCGTGCAAGTATTTAATTTGGGATCTTGTCTTCTGTGAGGTGACACTCTTGCTGCTAAGCAAGCAGCAATGGGCGTTGATTGACCTGGATTTTCAGAACTAATGGCCGGCCCTTCACAGGCTAACACTACATATTGGTATTTTATCAGAAAAAACCCCCTATTTTGTCCCAATCAGAACCAGCTTCCCTTTGCCTCCCCATTGGCCTGAAATTTCTTTTCTGTGTCATTTTCTTAGCACAAGCATCTCAAAGGAAAATATATTTGACTGACAGAAACAGGTTCTGACAATGGCATGCCCTTCCAAAATATTTTTGTGTCAATAGATGGCAACCTTCCTTGCCATGTTAGGAGATATTTTTAGCTTGTGTGTGGAGTGCCCACATTTTAAAAGAAACATTCCAGAACCGAAAATTTATCTGTATGCGAATGACATTTCATGGAAGTGAACAAAAATAAGACCACAAGATAATAGGCAAACTGACAAAAGAAATAGTACATGTTATAACAATGTAGTAAACCAGGCCCAAATAACAAACCAGTACACCAAACAGTCTCCATAGCCATTAGTTTCTTTGCATGACTTCTGAATTTTATTCCCTGCTAGCCAGGCTCATTATGAAAAAGGGTCTAAGCTAGTCAAGGTCAGGGCAAAAATAGATGACTTCGAAAAATACTTGAGGTTTTGTTGTGTGATGCTAACAAGCATGCCTATGGATGATTCAGAGTTTTTCTTTGAAAGTTTGGATTATTCAGAATTACCATTTCGGTACCTCACCATGCTTCTATATTTTGCAAATATCATAACTGATACAGTTGATGATTTTTATAGTAGTTGGTTGCAAAAGCTACTTCTTGACACCTGAACGCGTGATAGGTATTATGCACAAATTAGGAGATATATGTAGACATTTAGATTTTATTAACTTAAAATATATATCCTGCAAAAGTGACCACAACAAGCCTTTCAAAGATCAAGTTTATTAACTTAACAAAAATTTAGATGGAAAATAAGTAGTTATATCTTTCTTCTCTACTACAAGAACAAACGGTGTGCACCTTGTGCAATTTTAACCCACTTAACATTTGTGTTCATTAATTGGCAGCCTACAGCTCTGCAAGTTTGGCCACTCTAGCTACAAAATAAGTCGCTTTGGGTGCATCTCATTGATTCATTGTGTCTAATTATGGCAACCATACTTGATCCTATTGTTGGATAATGTGCCAAGAAGTTGCAAGATGTAATAACAGAGAAGTCTGTTATGATTCTAGGGGTAAAAGAAGAGCTCAGAGAAATGGAGAGAACAATGAAACAAATACAATGCTTTCTGTTTGAGTCATTTTTTTTTTTTGCATTGATGCCGATCTAGCTATAGCAGACCATACATTTTTAGCCCTTTACAAAAAGAAGTATATAGTTTTTTGGACTATATATTTTTAGCCCTTTATATAGTTTTTTAGCTCTATCTATTTTTGTATTGGTCCCGCCTATTTTGCCATGTTCTGGTTTCACTTGCTAGTGTAGGTGCAGTAACAACGCCATGTGTTGCTGTCATTATTTTGAAGAAGAGAAGGAAAGGAAAGCAGCTAACCAACCAGTCATTAAAGAAGCTAAAGAATTTCCTTACAGCGCACAAAAATACACTAGCAAGTTATTCTTACAGATCATAACTTGAACTACACGCCATATATAACATAGCCCTTTACATTTTGCAGTCATCTGTTATTCTTATAGATCATCGCTGCTTCACATTGATACCTGTTATTCTTACAGATCATATTTGTGAATATAATAAAACAATCAGTATGCAGTCACCTTTTTGGTACTTTTAAGTACTTTGACATTGATACCTGTTATTCTTACATTTGTCATTTGTCAGTATTATTCTTCTTACATTGTAGAAATAATCCTTGCATTTATATTATTCTTCTTAGGCTGTGTTTAGTTGTAGGAATTTGGAATTTGGGGCTACTGTAGCACGTTCGTTTTAATTTGGCAAATAATGTTCAAACATGGATTAATTAGGCTCAAAATGTTCGTCTCGTAATTTCCCACCAAACTATGCAATTAGTTTTTTTGTCCACATTTAATGCTCCATGCACGGGCCGCAAACATTCGATGTGACAGGTACTGTAGCACTTTTTTGGAATTTGATGTTGAACTAAACACGCGCTTACATTGTCATTTGTCAGTATTTTGATGATCCTCAAGTTTTAGTAAAAATAAAAAATACACTATTGTGGCCGGTGGCTACTAATCTTCTCTGTACTTGCTATCTTCTCTGTACTCCTCTTCTACTACTACTCTCCTCTATAAGGATGAAAACGGAACCGAAATATCCCGAACCGAACCGCATCGTTTTCTATATTTAATCCGATCGAATCCGCATTTTCTTGTTCGACTTTACCGTTTTCGCTTTCGCATTTGAGATGTTTCGTATTTCAAATGTAAAAGTAGAAAATGGTTTACACATTTTTCGACCGTTTTCTAGTTTTCTACTTTTAATTTGAAATATTCTAAATTCAAAATTCGGTTTAAACCAAATTTGGCCAACTGCACAGGTCATACAACCCAATTACAGGCTACTCACCACGCAGCTGCGTTCTTTCTACTGGTGGCTAGCTGTCCTCTCTTATAGACGGCGTTCAGCCTCATCTCTCTTATTATGTATTTGGTCGTGCACTTGTTTAATGCTATGCACTTGAACTAGATCATGCACTTGTTAGTTGTGAACTTGTTATGTATTTGGTCGTGCACTTGTTTAATGCTATGCACTGTGGGTCGGTATTTCGTATTGAATTTTCGCATACCGACCGTGTTCGACATAATTCCGCTCGAATTGGTTCGTTTCCGAAATTCTAGATATTCCGTAAGTTCATGTTCATTTTCGTGTCCGGCTTGTCCGCTTTCGCTTTCGCTTTCGTATTTCAAATGTAAAAGTAGAAAACGGTAGAGGAGTTTTTCGACCGAGTTCGACCGTTTTCATCCTTACTCCTCTACTCCACTCTACTCCTCTCCTCTCCTAAGCAGTTGTTGCTTTTTTTGCTACTTCTACTACTTCCCTACTACTACTGTCTATTACTTCTGATTGTCCGATCTGCTTATCAGGTTCGGAAGATATTAAGCATATGATGTTCTTACATTGTCATGTTGCTTTTTCTGGGAAGCAGCACCTGCTTTTTTTGCCAAATCCCCCCTCTCCTCTATTTGTTGCCACCTTTCCTATCCTCTATGTTTTGGAAGCAGCACCTGCTTTTTTTGCCAAATCTCCCCTCTCCTCTCCTCTCCTTTGTTTTGCCGATGATGAAATTGTCTAAGTCCATACATTATATGGAATATGAGCTGATGATCAAGAACTTGTGAGGAACTTGGCATCATTAGCAGCCGCCCCTACATTACCTTCTCCTCTCTTCTCTGTTGTGATGCCTTGATGCTCCAAGTTCATGATCAAATGATGATTGACATGTTTCTGAGGCCTCTACTACTGCTACTACTCGTTTTTTTATATATTATTGTTTTATAGGACTACTTTGGTTTATAGACCTTTTTTATTTCTTATACCTTCTCGTGTACCTAAAGCACACTTTCTTGCATATATTAGAACAAAGCGCGAAATAATGTTGCGGACACCAGACGGTGCAGCCCGATGCCCCAAGCCTAATGAGCAGCCAACCCTTGAGGAGCAAGTACTAGAGGACCAGCTTACTCAGGAACAATTCGATAACGAGGTAGAAAAGGATCTAGAAGTGATGCTTACTCAGGAGCAGTGTGACGAGGAGGAAGGCCCCGAAGGAGAGGCTGTTGATGGTGAAGAAGAAGAGGATGATGATGATGATGACTCAGAAGAGGGATATGAAAGTCCCGAGGATCCTTTCCCACGTGAAGCCAGAAGGAGGCCAACGGAGAAAGATTTGGACAAGGATTTTGACCCGAACGAAGAGGTAGGAAAAAAGCCTTAGCTTATAAATTTTCCTAAATCTTTGGCTGTGTTGCCTCTGCTAACACTTTGACCTATCGTATATACAGGTCCCTCCTGAAACTCGGAAAAGACGACATCGACGTCTGCGACATCTCGCTGGACAAGACGGAGTAGAGGAAAGGAGAGCAGGGGCAACAACCATAGAGACGGATCACACTGCCTCTGCTCCACAAACTCAAGAAATAACCACGACTACCAAGCCTAAGAGGAAATGAGGGGATAGAAAAGGAAATCTATATCCAGATAAGGCACGCTATGTGATAACGGAGGTCGGGCCAGCAGGGGAGATCCTTGAGCCGAAGGAATTAAGAGGAAAATTCCATAATGCGATCGGGGCCCTAGTAAGAGATAAATTGAACCCAGCAATCCCTAACTGGAAAGAGGTACCAGAGAACACAAAGAATGCACTATGGGATAGGCAGCTAAAGGTCAATTTTAGATTTCCGGAGGGTAAGCACGAATTGGTAAAAAAATGCTATCAGGATGATGGGAGAGTCATTCCGACGTTGGAGGTCGGAGCTCAACACGAAGTATATCCAAAAGGGGTTAACTCTCTTCAACGAGTTCAGCAAAATAACTCCTAGTCAATGGGAGGAGCTTGTGGCTCAGAAGACTTCACCGGAGGCATTGGAGCTCAGTGCCCGTAACACCGAGCTGGTGAAGAGGAACAAACACCACCATCATCTAGGCCCTGGTGGCTACTATGCCAAGGAAGAGCAGTTTAGGGAGATGGACGAAGAGGCCGCAGCTGCTGGGAATATCGATGTGACAAATTTGAAGGTACGCTCAAGGAACTAGATATATGCGAGGAGTACAGAATCATCCGACAGTAATCTTAAGTTTGATAAGCCAGAGACCCAAGAGACAGTATCAAGGATACTAAAATATGCTGAAGACAAGGAGAAGGGCTCATTCAATCCTTCCAGAGAGAGGGACGAGCGTAGCCTTGGCTTAGGAAACAAGGAGCACATAGGCCGCACCAGGGGGCTAGAGAAAAGGACGACCTAGAAGCAAGGATTCGAAGAGGATAGGCACATGTACAAGAAACATGGCCGAGACCGGGAGACTAGTCTTGAGCTCCAAGTGAAGGCTCTAGTTGCGAAGGTGCTGGAGGAGCAAGGACTGTCTACAGAGCCATGGATATTAGTGACACCACCGGGAGAACTGGCATTAGTTTGCAGCCCTCCGAAAGTTCCTAGCAGCCAAGGTTCCACTGCAGCCACAACCCCAGTCGATCGCATACGGGAACCAACTAGTTGCACCTTGGTGTTTCTCAGCAGCCGGTAGAACACTATGATGGAGGTGGCAACGGGTGTGGCACATCCTCCCGGTGGCTTACACCACAATAATAAGATACCGCCGGACTACACTAGGGTCGAGGTGCATACAGTGAAGCCTGAGTTCATGCAGTGGACGATAGACTACGCAACTCCCGAGGGACTGGTGTTACTCAGAGAAGTTATGGGGCAGTTCATCCTCTAGCACAAACGATACACTGTATTGACTGCTTCTTCGCCGCCTCCCCCTCTCCCAAATTTGGAGCGAGTTGTTGAGGTCGGGGAGATATTTTCACCGTCTCCTGACCCCCACATTCCTGAGATGCCACATTCTTCCCCGCCTCCTAGCGAGCATGTGCCTGATGAGATGCCACAACCTTCTCCAACTCGTACCGAGCAAGTGCATCATGAGATACCACAGTCTTCTCAACAAGCACAGCAGATACATGAACAACGAGTGCCTCCTGAAGAAGCTGCGGCACAAGAAGATGAGGACGTGCCTGAATGGGAACTTCGAAAGAAGCATCCAATCACCATAAGGCTAGTTTATGTTCCGATCAAAGACATCTTGTCGGTGTCCAAGTGGTATTCCCATGACCAGTTCAAGCCTGAGAACCAAGTTAAAAAAGTCCCATCACGGGGTTCTGAGGAGGCCATCACTAGCAAACTCCACCAAATTGCAAAGCAGTATCCAAATGTTGATGCCATCAATTGGTGAAAGGATTGCCCGAAAACATATGAAAGAGGCAAGCCCTTCCTACCAAACCGGGACATCCAACGCCTACCACTTGGAATGAGAAGGTTCTATGATTGGTACTTGCGTGTTCTCCCAACGAGCATAGATATCATACAAGCATGCTTCCCCATCGGCACATTTGGAAGCCTAGCCGGGAAAATTGTCTTTAACTTCAATGACATGCAAACATGCTTTCACCTGGGAGAAATGGAGATGAATCTAATTCGCACGTGGTGCCTGTAAGTTCTTGTCCTCCCGATATGATATGAATGTAATCTTTGAATTTTATTATAACTAACCCACGCCGTGATTTGTAGAATGCAAGTGCACATTGTCAAACAAATGCCAAGTGTGAAAGCCGGGTATGTGGACCCTCAAGCTATAGCCCAAACAAATTTCAATTACCCTAAACGGTGGACACTGGATGCCAAAGAGCTAGCTGCTGCAAAGACTCTTCGAGAGAAAGAGCACATCCGTACGGCGAAACTAAGGGAAGAGTCCCTTAAGGTTGCGGCATACATTGCCCTGGCTTTCAAAATCTCCAACAACACTCTACTATATAGCTACCATACAACTTCGAGTAAGCTCAACTCTATACTTAAAGCTTTGTTCGATATATTTTATTCGATGCAAAAGAGCTTATCTAGTTCTATGATTAAATCCATGCAGCAACCACTGGATTTGTATAGCCGTCGATGTCAGGAGGAGCATGGCATGGGTCTTTGATTCATTAGATAAGGACACGGTGACATACAAAGACTTCATATCGATTCTCAAGACATATACATATCGACAATCCTCATTAGCTTATATGTTTGTATACATACTTGTAACGTTCACTTTTGGATACTAACAAGTTGTATTTGCTAAAATAATTCGAACAGGGCATTTAGGTTCTATGTCACTAATCATCATGGAAGGCATGATCCAGCAAGGAAGGAAAAGCTGGCTATAAAAATACTATGTGCGGTAAGTGTAACTTACTTCTTCAGTACTCTGTTACATGGCTGTCAAAAGCATTACTTAACATTTTCATATGCAAAACACACAGTGCCCCAAGCAGAGGCCTGGGAGTGTACATTGTGGATACTATATATGTTCTATGATGAGTAACACTGGTGCCTACAGGAGACACCCCTTAAGGGTAAGTTTGAACCTCTTCACCCGTAGTATAAAAACTTCGTACATGATATGAAATACTAAACCGAAACTTGTTCTCTTGTTGTGGAGAGAAGAGAAAGGAATGAAAAGAGACCCATACAAGGATGACCAACTCTTAGAGCTCGTCGGCGACCTTTGTAACTTCATATTGGACCAGATTGTACATGTCAGAGGCGCCTACCATGATCGAGAGTCTGAGTTAGGTACAAATCCTCAGTACCAACAGCTTCGTGAGACTGAAAGGCTAGCTCTAGGACGTTGATAACAATGTGTATGGAATTTGTATATTTAATGATGGATTGTATATATTCTTGTGAATTGGACTTGTAATTGTAGTTTATAGAATACTCTTGTGCTTGTAGTCGCGGTCGCGGGGCTTTCGGCAATGCGAACGCGGTTCGGAACGTTGGTCGCGGGGCGTTCGGCAACGCGAACGCGGTTTGGAATGTTGGTTGCGGGCATTCGGCAACGCGAATGCTGTTCGGAACATTGGTCGTGGGACGTTCGGCAACGCGATTTTGAATTTTGAATTTAAATTTTTTTTGGCGGGAAAACATACTGTAGGGGCGGTTCTATATTGAACCGCCCCTATAAATACCTGTTTGTAGGGGCGGCTGGTACTACAGCCGCCCCTACAAATGCATGATTTGTAGAGACCCTTGCGTAGGGGCGGCTGGGTAAACCGCCCCTACAAATGGTTACCAGCCGCCCCTAGAAATGCTTTTTGTAGTAGTGAGTGCGCTCAAAGCGCCGCCGCCCCCCACACTCATCGAACATGCACATGCACGAGCATCAAAGGGGATGTGGAGGGGTAGTAGGGCCCTGTGGAGGGGAGATGGAGCAGGCGGAGGTGCCTACGCTTCTATCTTCATCACTTCAGTGGAAATTCGGTAGTGCCGGGGGTAATGATAAGGAAGAACTTGGCGAGGGGGAGCTAGACTTGAGGTTGAGGAAGAAGGAGGTCCTAGATCTCCACGGCTACAAGTGACCGGATGCAGTGCCATAGGGAGTCCACGTGCAGGTGGCCGGCAACCGGAGGCAGTGCCACAGGGAGTGGACGACTCGACGGTGAGTGAGGACACGGTCTAGTTTCACCCAATACAAGATTAGCTTCTTTACATTGGCACCACTTATACTCCCAATTCTACCACTATTATGTTAGGGTGTGTTTGGTACCGATTATAATCGGATTCCTAGATCTCCAACCGTGATAAACGTAATAATCACGGCAAAAGCTCCATATTACCGATAATTTTCTCAACCGCGATAGACACCGGCCGTGAGAACACACTATCATTCGTGATTCTCGTGTCCCGGGCAATCGGCCAAGTACTTGGTATCGTACTGCATGCCCGCTGCACCGCGGTTCCAAACATGGACTAGTTTAATTTCTAATAAAGCTATGCTAGACACCGACCATGAAAACACACTATCATTCTTGATTACCGTGTCCCGGACTATCGACCGTGCTCCGAGTATCGCACCGCGTGTCCGCCACGTCGTGGTTTCAAACACGGACTAGTTTATTTAATCTATAATAAAGCTTTGCTAGACACCGACCGTGAGAACACACTACCATTGGTGATTCTCGTGTCCCGGGCTATTGCCCACGTTTGGGTATCGCACCGTGTGCCCGCCACGGTTGTGGTTCCAAACACGGACTAGTTTACTTAATCTACAATAAAGCTATGCTAGACACCGACCATGAGAACAAACTACCTTTCGTGATTCTCATGTCTGGGCTATCACCCGCGTTTTGGATATCGCCTCGCGTGCCTGCTGCACCACGGTTCCAAACACGGACTAATTTAATTCCTAACAAAGCTATGCTAGACACCGACCGCGAGAACACACTAACATTCGTGATTCTCATGTCCCGAGCTATCGTCCGCATTTTGGGTATCGCACCGCGTGCCCGTCATGTTGCGGTTCCAAACATGGACTAGTTTAATTTCTAATAAAGCTATGCTGGACACCGACAGCGAGAACACACTATCATTCGTGATTCTCGTGTCATGGGCTATCTGTCACGTTTTGGGCATCGCACTGCGTGCCCGCCATGTCGCGGTTCCAAACACAAACTAGTTTAATATTTCTAATAAATCTATGCTACACACCAACTATGTGAACACGTTGTCATTCATGATTCTCAAGTCTCGGGCTACCGGCTGCCTTTTGGGTATCACACCACGTGACGGCCGCACCACGATCTCAAATACGAACTAGTTTAATTTCTAATAAAGCTATGCTAGACACCGACTGCGAGAACACACTATCATTTGTGGTTCTCGTGTCCCTGGCACCGACCGCGTTTTGGGTATATCGCAGCGCGTGTCCGCCACACCGCGTGGTTCCAAACACGGACTAGTTTAATTTCTAATAAAGATATGCTAGACACCGACCGCGTGAAACACATTATCATTCGTGATTCTTGTGTCCCGGGCTCAGCCATGTTTTTGGTATCGCACCGTGTGCCTACCGCTCCCGGGTTCCAAACACAGACTAGTTTAATTTCTAATAAAGCTATGCTTGACACTGACCGCGAGAACACACTATCGTTCGTTATTTTCGTGTCCCGGGATATCAACCCCGTTTTGGGTATCACACCGCGTGTCCGCCACACCGCGCGGTTCCAAGCACAGACTAGTTTAATTTCTAATAAAGCTATGCTAGACACCGACCGCATGAAACACACTATCATTCATGATTCTTGCATCCTGAGCTATCGGCCATGTTTTGGGTATTGCACCGCTTGCCTGCCATGCCACGGTTCGAAACATGGACTAGTTTAATTTCTAATAAAGCTATGCTAGACATCAACCGTGAGAACACACTCTATCATTTGTGATTCTCGTGTCCTAGGTTATCGGCCATGTTCTAGGAATCGCACCACGAGCCCACCATGTCGCGGTTCCAAACACAGACTAGTTTTATTTCTAATAAAGCTATGCTAGACACTGACCGCGAGAAAACACTATCATTTGTGATTCTTGTGTCCGGGGCTACTGGCCATGTTTTGGGCATATCGCACCGCGTGCTCGCCACACCGCGGTTCCAAACCTGGACTAGTTTAATTCCTAATAAAGCTATGCTAGACACCGACCACAAGAACACACTATCATTTGTGATTCTCGTGTCCCAGGCTATCATCCGCGTTTTGGGTATCGCATCGCGTGACCACCACGCCATGGTTCAAAACATGGACTAGTTTAATTTCTAATAAAGCTATGGTAGACACCGATTGCGAGAACAAACTATCATTCGTTATTTTCATGTGCCGGGCTATCAGTCGCATTTTGGGTATTGCACCGCGTGTCCGCCACACCACGCGGTTCCAAACACGGACCAGTTTAATTTCTAATAAAGCTTCGCTAGGCACCGACCGCGTGAAACACACTCTCATTCGTGATTCTCGCGTCCCCGGGCTATCAGCCGTGTTTTGGCCGGGTATGGCACCATGTGCCTGCCACGTCATGGTTCGAAACACGGACTAGTTTAATTTCTAATAAAGCTATGCTAGATACCAACCGCGAGAACACACACTACTATCATTTGTGATTCTTGTGTCCTAGGTTATCGGCCACGTTCTGGGTATCGCACCACGTGCGCGCCATGTCGCGGTTCTAGACACAAACTAGTTTAATTTCTAATAAAGCTATGCAAGACGCTAACCGCGAGAACACACTATCATTCGTGATTCTCGTGTTTGGAGCTACTGGCAACGTTTTGGGTATATCACACCGCATGCCCGCCGCACCGCGGTCCGAAACACGGACTAGTTTAATTTCTAATAAAGCCATTCTAGACGCTGAGAGCAAGAACACACTATCATTCGTGATTCTCGTGTCCCGGGCTATCGGCCGCATTTTGGGTATCGCATTGCGTGCCCGCCACGCCACGGATCCAAACACAGACTAGTTTAATTTCTGTTAAAGCTATTCTAGACACTGACCGCGAGAGCACACTATCACTCGTGACTCTCATGTCCTGGACTACCGCCTGCATTTTGGGTATCCCACCGCGTGCACGCCACGTCGCGGTTCCAAACGCGGGCTTAGTTTAATTTCTAATAAAGCTATGCTAGAGATCGATTGTGAGAAAACACTATCATTTGTGGTTCTCGTGTCCCGGGCTACTGGCTATGTTTTGGGTATCACACCATGTGCCCACCACGCCACGGTTCTAAATACGGACTTGTTTAATTTCTAATAAATCTATGCAAGACATCGACCGTGAGAACACACTATCAATCGTGGTTCTCGTGTATCGGGCTACCAGCTGAGTTTTGGGTATCGCACCGCGTGCCCGCCGCACCGCGGTTCCAAACACGGACTAGTTTAATTATGTAATGAAGCTATGCTATTATGGACTATGGTCACATCCTGGTCGTCTGTACACTGCCCCAGATTTGGACATCACTGTCGGTTCAAAACTAGCCTTCCCTGAAGGATTTTGAACCGGCAGTGCCATACCGGTAGTGATGTGGGGTTCACATCACTGCCAGTTCCAAGAACCGCTAGTGAATGTAGCCATCAGTGTCGGCTCCCGGCACCAACCGGCAGTGCTAGTTGAGCCAACACTGCCAGCTTGTGGCTCAAACCGACAGTGTTGAGGAAGCAATCACTATCGGTTCATGGCTCGAGCCGGCTGTGTTGGTCGAGCCATCACTACCGACTTGTGGTTCAAACCGACAGTGTTGGCTCAATTAACACGGCTTGGGTTTCAAGCCGACAGTGATGGGTCAAACATCACTACCGATTTTGTGCTAACCGGCAGTGATCTTTTTTTTCATATTTTGCTATTTTATAATTTATTTTATTTTATTTTATTGGTGGAATAGGGTTTCACTTTATATTCACTACTAAACCCTAAACCCTAAACCCTAAACATAAACCTTAAACCCCTTTATAATTTATTTTCTTTTCTTTTCTTTTCTTTTATTGGTGGAATCGAGTTTCGCTTTATATTCGCTACTAAACCCTAAACCACCCCAAACCCTAAACCTAATCCCTAAACCCTAAACCTAAACCCTATCCCTAAAATCCTCCCTAAACCTAAACCCTACCTCAAATCAGGACATCACGTAGGCCCATCAACATTAAACAATACAACAGTTACTGTTACAGGTCAATCAACATAAAACATTACAAATACTGTTACAGTTCAAATATGAAGCTCTCAATCCATTGAAATAAAAAAGAAATTACAATAGTCTGGCGAGCCGCTCTAGCCCGTACTGCGCCTTGTACTTGGACTGTGCAATGGAGAATGTTCCTTTTTTCCAAGCACTCCGATACGATGAAGGCTGCTAGCTCTGATGATAGTGCTATGATCTCCATTTCTAACAACCTATTGTGTTTAAATTTCTTGCACTGTCATTTAAAAAAACTGGTTTGGAAAGGCAGAAATGTTAGAGAAATAAGTAGATCGTTTTAATGAATTAACAAATATAAATGAAATTGGGATTATACACACCAAAGCATCTACCGCCACCGATTTTATGCCGAGGTAGCGAAGCATTGCCCACATTACGTAGAACCCGCATTCATTGTTTCCCGCCGGCTGGTCTAGGGTCTCCAATTCCATTGGTGCAATCTGGAATAGGACCTTCGTCCCACCAACCATTCTTGACTGGACACTGTGCCACATTATAAAGTGTGAAAAAGAGGCAACATTAGAATATGCTATGTGCGATTAGAAAAGAATATGTTATTAGGTTCGCTTACACATTAAGCACTTCGATTAGGGGATTGAGCAAAGAAAGTGGCTTTTTCTTCGAGTCCCACACATTGATACGATTACTTTTAATATCGACAACAATGAAGACGAAATGGTTGCTGCAATCACAAAACCCTAGTTAATGAATAGTCGTAACTATAAAAAACAAGCATAAAAATAAGAGCAAAGAACATATACTCGCAGTTGTAGGCTAGAAGTATTTCGGTTTTATTACTCATCTTGAATTTTTTTGAAAATGCTAGTCATTGTCTCCGTTAGATCTTCCACTTTATTTCCATACATGCCGCCGCATGTTCTCTCGTTGACTAGTTCAGGGTCTAGGAAAGACATATGAGCGTACTTTGTTTTGAAGCAATGTTTTGCTACACACCTGCATAATTCATGGGGAATATACAGTTGTTAACTATTTGTATATCGAGACAGTAGTTAATTATAATATAACTAGACTGGTGTACTTACATAGTCCATAGCGTCAACACTTGTGTATCGAGATCGCGTCTCTAGAATAGCCAAAACAAGTGATCCCAACTGACAAAGTGCTTCTCTTCATTAGGATAATGGAAAACATGCGGCGGGCGGATAATATATTCGAAACCCGCCTGCCCCGTCTTAAGTGCTTCGGCCATGTAATAATCATGCAAGTCACGCATATATGTTGTCAAATTTTTATACTCCTCGTCCACCAAGAAATTGCCTCTTTGAAACTGCATTGCAGGTTTTGCCGTCTCATATATTAGTGAATCATAATAGATGTTCACGGCATCATCCCTGCTTAATCTGGGGTTGTCTTCGATAATCTTGTTTATCTTCCTTTGATCTTCATGGTGTATTTCTTCGACTCTTAATTGATTGTGCTTTGTCTCTGTTTGCCTATTGAATTCAGACTGCACCCTCCACTTAGGCAGTGAGACAAATAGATTCTAGAATCTAACTTTGTCTTCCTTGGAGGCTACTTCTGGCTTTTGTTGGTTCATCAAGTTTGTAACGCTGGCACTCATCGTCCTTTTCTTTTTTGTTGGTCCACTTTGGGAGCATTAGCAACCGATTCCGAGGACCTTTTCTACGACTGCGAGGATGCCTTAGATCTTGTGTTGGGCTGTTGTGGAGGAGGTGTAGGACGAGAATTATGTTTTCTTGGGGGTGATGATGAGCGAGGAGGAGGAGGAGGAGTCTTCTCTTTTCTTGGGGCTAATGAAGATGGAGGACGAGTAGGAAGAGAAGGAGACTTCTCTCTTCTCGGGGGAGATGGCAAGGAACAAAGGAAGGTAGTGTGATCTCCTCTGTTGGGAGATGGTAAGTGATCATCTCTGGGTGGCAATGATTCGCCATCGTCCTCATCATCATCCGAAGACAACTGGTGATTAAGCTTAATGAAGCACTTGTGCCAGGCCACATGAGCACCCTTGTTCTACACAAGGCGTTGTTTGTCTTCCTGCGAGGGGTAATTAATGTGCATCTTGTTATACTTCTTATCAAGTATAGTATCAATGCTGACGTGGGCATACCCCATTGGAATTAGGCGGCCATTAATGGTCCCATCTCCCATAGGCCAGGCCTGGCCGACCGCCACCTTGTCAGTTGTCCATTGCTGATGGATGTACAGCCTGACATTGATGGGTTCGGTGATGTTGTCCACCGAATGAGGCGCATTTGCCTCTTCATCATCGAGCGGGGTCGATCCGTAGCTACTGTGACCCCTGAACTATGGGCTAAAGCTAGTCAGAAGATGTTCTTGTCATACTACTGATCCCATGGATGCCATAAGTACATTGACTTTTTCTTGAACCCTCTCATCAATTCGTTTTTTGAATTTGTCTTCCATCTCTTTCAGAACCCTAATATACTTGCCTCTTGTGCCGCTCTACCCCTCGAGCGGCTCCGTTAAGTGGAAGATTCTTCCTCGAATGTTGTTTTCCAAGGAACAAGTCTAGCTCCTCTAGTGCGACCAGGGTGCTCCTTGTTTCTGAGTGCTTGGGTGAGCACGTCATTCTCCCTATTAGTATTGCGGGTCCCTTTCCTCACCTCATCATTTACCTCGGATATCTTCTGCACAAGGCTGTTCATGGGTGGATTTGTGGAGCTAAAGCTCCCGTCTGGGCCATGGTGTACTCCCCTAGCCATATAGAAATATATCGATCTGGGCTCCCAATTGGTAGTCTTAGGTTCAATGCCAAGGCGTTCCACCTCCTCAAGTTCCTTTTGAAATGCATCCATCTTACTGACGTAGCCACAAGAGCCGAGTTTATGAGGATTCGTCGCTTTAAGCGAGTTCTCCTTATTCTTCCTGCTCTGTTCCAAGTACTCCTCGGATTGCCTATATTGCTAGAATTCCTGCCAAAAGTCCTTTTGCTTGGTATACTCTCCACCATCCCAATTTGGCTTTTTATCCTCGAGGATAAATTTCTTGTATAATGTCCCCTTGAAAGTCTTGAAGCATGTTCCCATGATTTCTTTTGCTTTTTTCTTGACTTGCTCCCTATCATAGTCGTGTGGGAAAGTGAAATACTGTAGGATTCGATTCTCCCATATCATCCTTCTCACTTTTGAGAACCCTCCACAGGTCATCATCTTTCCCAATCCACTTCATGTACTTAATCGGGATGTAGTCCCTTACAAGTGCCCTGACGACAGTCTTGTATTTGGCCATAGCTTTTTTAGGTGCGAGCGGCTCACCGACTTGGTCAAACTCAGTGATGTGCCAGTGTGCATTCCTACCAGTAGGAAGTTGTGACACATCTCGCTTGGTTCTGGCCTTGCTGCTACCCAAACCTTCTAATTGCTCGGTCGGCTCAACCTCCTGCTGGAGACACCAAGTAAGCTAATAGACTCTCAATTAATTAGCATGTGTGGCTACCTAGTCATATGATACCTACCTGGTTATCATGGTCACCTTGATCTAGCTCGAGAAGAGTGCTAGGGGTCTATGGTACCTCATTCTCACCGTCCTGATTGTTACCCCCACCGTTTGTCGGATCATGCTGCTCTCCCATCCCACCGATATCAGCAACTTCTTGTTGCATATCAGTTCTTGGGTGACGGGTTAACGGGCGACGACAAGTCATGGATGTGACATGATCATGGTCAATTTTGGCTGCGTACAACTACTAGTAGCATTTGTGTGTGTGTGTGTGTATATATATACATATATATATATATTACCCAACTAATAGAGATTTAATGCAAAGTAATAAGTCCAAATACTATTTGCCTAGAACAAATTCATTGTTTGATTGGCTGCATACAACAAAGTCCACCTACTGTTCTATGAAACTAAGCCTACATTAACTTCAAAATAAGAAAAATAATGACTATAGCCATAAATAAAAGCATGACATCTTTCCAAGACTAAGAAGCAATTCTCCTAATCTTCATATCTCCGGCAGGTGGCTTCTCTTCCATCCCCAGTGCCAGCTGATGGCAATGGTTTGCACTCCTTGCACCATAGTACGCCCTCAAAACTTCAGCTTCTGTGTTGTATTTTTTTGTACAAATTCACTGGGTAGCGATTGACTTGAGCATAGCATTCTTCCCAGGTAAGGTAGATCCCAGGCACCCGACCAACATGCACTACATACCATGCCATGGTTGCCTATATATTTAACCAAATTAGTTTCATAGTGCTAAGTCTACAACTTTGTTATTTACACCTAGAGCTGATTCAAAGGTTAACAAGGTTGAAAAAGATCTGCACAAATTAGGACATAAAACTGACATGAACTTCAGAAAGGCATAACTAGAGTTCTAATCATACAACAAACATGATTCTTAACTTTATGGAAAGCTTAATAAGTCATTTATAACTTTCTTATTATCATATTAAGATAGTTCTAAAGTTAACAAGGTCAAACAACAACAAGAAGGCATCGCTGTCCATATTTGGACATAATCTGCCATTCCAACTCGGACAGCTAGAACTTGAGTTCTAGACCACCAAAAAATGGTGTTCTTGGACATTTTGGAAAGCTTAACAAAAGCACTAAAACTCTTCTATTGTCAACAATACATGATTCCATGTTTAAATAGGCCAAACAATACAATCATTCAGATCTATTCTGAGCACATGCAAAAGCTAACAGCAAACTTGTAAAATATATAACTCCTAAACCATCAGGCCTAAAATCATGCAATTTTAGGAAAAGCAAGATAAGGTAATTATCTAGCACTTTGGTATTCAACATATCTATAGAAAACATTATATAGGCCATGAAATCACCACCACACTGCTAACTGCTCTAGCAGCCATAACAATATAGATACAACTAAATGCATTTATCATTTATGTTGATAACAACTAACATTTTGTTGCTATATATGCAGCTCCTACTCATAACCAAGGAATCACATTACTTAGCACCAATTATTAGAAGTAATACATGGCATAAACATACCTTCCCCGACAATGGTGCCAAAAATGCTTGTTCGTATTTCTTAGGATGCTACTAAAATAAAGTTCTAGTTCCCAATCCTTAGCAACCCCAGAAATGTTAATGGTAGTTATTAACGTGTCACTTGGTTGAATTACGCAGCCACCTATTATATACCTATATCTTCTAACTTACTAAGTTGTCATCCCTAGTAATGATGTCAGAGAGATGTATTGGTGCTACATAGTATTACTACTAGAATAACACTAAGTAGTTCTTATTAATGCAAGTGACTAGAGATTGTATATAAATATAAATCTATGAAAGTATCCGTAAGCACACAGATAATTATACCATTGTATCATTTTACCCGAGAGTATTCCAGGTATCGTTATTTATATTTTTACCACTAGGAAGGTCTAGCATGGATATGTATTGTTCAACTTATATTATTGAAGGAGAAAATAACCATAGCCATAACTCTACTCATAATAGGAACAAGTCATAGAATAAGATGTAAATAAATGATAAGTATTGATAGGGATAGATCACTCAGAGCACTCCTTCTATAGCATTAGCATGGCCAGGTAGAATATTAGAGGAATAATTCCTAAGTCATTCTTAATTACAAGTCAAAGCATACATTTGATTAGTGCAATTACACCTAGTAATCATTGCTAAGATCATTATCATATCTACACATAAGGGACATTACTAAAGGAAGATTAAGGGCAGAGCTCGTTCTACCTTCATAATCGGACCCTACGTGCACCTATATTCAGGGAGTGGACTACAAGGGACTCAACGGGAGTGTCACATCTGTGATCTACCACATGACCTAGAATATAGGGTGTATTCGCAAGTAAACAACGTATAAGCACCATGCTTACACAATGTCGACCACCCACCCATGGATCCCTAGAGTGAGCGTTATACGAACTTATGCATAAACATGATAATAAACTAACTATACTAGATATATAATCAAAGTAGACAATGAACATCATAATGAAGAACATGAACAAGATGAATATTGATATTGTCATAACAATTGTATCTAGCATATAAAAACAATGGAGAAACAATAGAGAGAGGGGTACAAGAGTTTATACCGAACCACGCTCTAGACAAGATCGGGAATCTAAGCAAAGTTCTGCTTGCCTCCCTCTAGATCTAACCTAACTAGCTATGCTATGGAGATGGAGGAGCTCTGAGGAGACTAGGGTTTCTGTCAGATGACTTGATGACTTCTGATTTCTGATCTCAGGATATGCTAGGGGGGCTGGGGCCTGGATATATAGTCCTGGAGGAGCAACGTGAGCCCTTTGATCAAACCGACTTAAGTAACGGCCAAGATGCGTCCTCAAAGGTGGTGGGAGAGTCCACGTCGAAGGGGACTGCCAGGTGGGCCAGGGGGATGTCGGCCGACCTATAGGTGGGGTCGGCCGGCCCCACCTGGCAGGGTCTGGCCCCCCCTTCGATGGTTTGCCTTCTGGAGTCTTCTAGATCCTTCCCACATCAGTGCCGCGGTGGAATTCTGTATTTTTCGTTGACGATTAGGTCCTCCTTGATGGTTTTCTAGATAAATCCTCCTACAGTCATGAAATCACCAAAACTTATGAAACTTATTAGTTTAGACGCCTAGACCTTTATTGGTGATTCTATTTATGCCCTTATATATGTTTAGTTGATGGTTTATATTGGTTGTTAACTACCGTCAACAATATCCAGATAATATGTGCAGAACTCAATGGCCTCCTCCGTTGACCATCCTTCAACCGTGCCCCCTTCTGGCCTAAATCTGTTCCTAACATACCTCCTGAAAACTTTCATCAACCTTTTGAAAGGGAACATCTGATGCAGGTACATAGGCCAAGGGCTCTTATTTGGTCAACAAGATGAACGAGCAGATGCACTGAGATATCAAAGTAAGTCGGCAGGAAATGCATCTCAATCCTAACGAGAGTTTTGGCTATGTCTCGCTGCAACTGGTCCAGCGTGGACACATCAATGACCTTTTTTGAGATCGCTTTGAAGAACGCACACCACTTTATGATAGGGGCGCCGATCTTTGGGGGGAGGATACCATGTAGAGCAACAGGGAGCAGCTAAGTCGTAATGACATGACAGTCATGGGCCTTCATACAGCCATAGTTGAACTTGAGTTCTCTAATGTTCACTAGCCTCTTTGGGTTCATACAGTAGCCGATCAGGACTTAGAGTTCATTGAAGAAAGAAATAAGCGCACGCTTTTCTTCCTTCTTCAAGGTCCACGACGCAACCAGAAGTTCAAACTGGCCATCCTCTAGCGCCACGGGATGCAACTCCTTCCTGATTCCCAAGTGTTGCATGTCTAGGTGTGTGGCTAGTGAATCCTTCGATGTCCCCCCGATGTCCATCAAGGTGTTAAGCGTGTTACCGCACATGTTTTTAGTAATGTGTATGGGATCAAGACAGTGGCGTACACTCAGCACTGGCCAGTAAGGTAGTTTCCAGAAAACTAATTTTTTCTTCTAGACGCTCCCATCAGGCGCTGCTACTGCATTGTGCCCCTTCCCAAGGACAACCTCCAGTTTGTTGACTTCTCGAAGTATCGCATGCCCGCCTCGATATTTTGGAGGTAAGCGTTTCTCAATAGTCCCATCGAAATCTTTTCTGTTCCTGCGGTAAGTGTGATCCTTACGTAGAAACCTACGGTGTCCTATATAAACTATCTTTGAATTCTTTGGCAGATGTACCGCATCAGTGTCGTCCAAGCACTCGACACATCCAGTATAGCCTTCTTGTCTTCTCTCCGGACAAGCAACCTCGACCTGGCAGGTCGGTGATTGTAGCGATAAGTACTGCCTTGATCGTGACATGTTCCTTTTTGTACTCGTCCCAAACATCCTCCACACCCTTTTCAAACATCTCCACTTGTTCATCGATCACTAGTTCCAGAAACACATCGATGTCATTCCTAGGTTGTCTTGGCCCTTGGATTAGTAGTGGCATCCGAATGTACGACCGCTTCATAGAGAGCCAAGGTGGAAGGTTGTATATACAGAGCATCACTGGCCAGTTGCTATGATTGCTTCTAACCTGGTCGGAAGGATTCATCCCATCTGTGCTCAAACTAAACCAAAGGTGCCTTACCTCTCCACCGATGTTCTTATAGAACACAGTATTGACTGTCCTCTAGTCCTTCCCATCGGCAGGGTGCCTCATCATTGTATCTTTCTTACGCTCTTCGCCATGCCCGCGCAATAGCTTGGCTGTCTTTGCACATGCAAACAGCCTATGCACCCGGAGAGCTATAGGAAAAAACCAAACGATCTTCACGGGATCTCCTCTGGTCATGGTACCCTCATCTGATGGCCCTTCCTTGTACCGTAGAGCTTCACACTTGGGGCACGCATCCAAGTCTTTGTATTTGTCTCCACGGTACAATATGCAATCATTGGAACACACGTGGATTGTTTCAACCTCGAGGCTGATGGGGTAGATCATTTGCTTGGCCAGGTATGTCTTTTCTAGCAACTCATTTTTTTCTGAGAGTATTTTTCTTATTATACTTAACAATTGATCGAAGCCTTTATCACTCAATCCGTTTATCGATTTAAACTCTAACAGCATGATGTCAGCTTTCAATTTGCTCATTGGACAATTCTTATACAATGGTGTCTTGCCATCTTGTCTCATTTTCTCTATCTTTCTCGACTGTCTTTCACTAAGATATCCGGTCTCTACATTACGTAGCAGCTAAGAAATGACATCGTTATCCTCGGTATTGTTAGCTAGCGTGTTCCTAAAGACATCATTAATTGTGGCCATAGGTTCCATGTTGACACCGGGTTCCTCGTCAGCATCATGGATGGCTAAGTCAGGCATGGCCACATCATCATCGTTTTTCTACGGAATATTCACACCAACCTCACTATGCATAGTCCATATCGTATAGTTCGGCATGAACCCTCTGGTAATCAAGTGCATTCGTATAGACTCAATTTGAGACCATTTTCTTTGATTCATGCAATCTTTGTATGGGCAGAAGACAGGGTTCCCATTCCCAATATGGGTTTTGGCATCGGTGAGAAACTTGCCAAGGCCAACCATGTACCGCTTGTCCGTTCGGGGCCCATACATCCACTCTCGATCCATCGCTGCACAATAAAATATTGAGACAGTAATTACAGAGAAATTAATAACAAGTGCAGCTTCATGAACAACATTTTTTCCTTGAAATAACAATTTATTCTACACTTATTTCATTTACTCATCTCATTTTTGGAAAACATTATTGTACACTAATTATTAGAATATTAAAATTGGTAGCCTCGGTCATATAAATTGAAAATAGTAGCACCACTAAAAAACAATTATTTCACAATAATAAAGAACAATTATTTTACAATAATGAAGAACAATTATTCTACTCCATGCTACATAAAAATGGAGACACTAATTTAAAAAAAGACTAAAATTGGAGACATGACCATGAACAACAATGTAGCTCCAAACAATGTGTTGATGGGTGACACATGGATTAATTTGCTCACAAAAATTGTAAAAGAATCTACTCTTCTCTTGTCAAGAACTAATTATAGCATCACATACTAACAATGATATGGACCACCATGTAATTAGCTAGAAATTTAAATGTATTCAAAGACACCAACCTTTTGGATGATGGATTCACCACAATTTGCTTGGAAGCCTTGCACAAAGTCCAATTAGAAAAGTGCTCTCTAGAATGGAGAAAGAACTCGAATGAGAATTAAGCACTGTAGCAATACAAACAACGTTAATTAAGCAACAAAATCAAAGGAGTGGATGCTTGTTACTAACCTTAAAGCAAAAAGATCAAGCCATTCTTCAAAATCCAAGAGCTAGCTTTATGGTAAAGAGCAGCCGCAACAATGGAGGGAATGGCCCAACGCACGCCTCTGTGCTCGGGATGGAAGAAAGGAGGAAGGAGAGGACGGCGCCAATATTTTTGTACTGCCATTTAATTACTGTTGGTTCTTGGCTAGATCCGACAGTGATAGCATAAAATCACTGTCGGTTCTTAGTTAGAACCGACAGTGATAAGTGGCCACAACTCACTGTCAGGACAAGTCACAAACCGGCAGTGATGTGGTCCTTTACTGCCGGTTTTAGTTCAGTCCCAATCATTTTTCTCATTTTCAAATTTAGAACCGACAGTAAAGGTACATTACTGTCGATTCTCGTAAATCCGACGATGATGTTCAAATCTGTAGTAGTGGTATTTAGAAGACAGCACTTCAATTTTTTCTCCCGACCGACTCTCACGGAGGCAGATAACACATATCTGCCTTGGAATTCTTGGCCATTCCAAACACACGTCATTTGCCATGGATATCCTATCCCATCCCCGAGCACCCAAACCACGAACAAAGAAAGAAAAATAAAAGGAAAACAAAAACGAACGCGTGTTTGTATTCTTTTTATTTTTTTTCGCTGTGCTCAATCAACGGTGATTTGATCAATCCTGCTCACAAAGAGCTTTTCATCGTGTTCATCATCAACTTTCGTTGTGCGGTGGTACGCCATGCAACGGAATGGATCGGCAGCGGTAGCAACTTGAGCCACCCGTCGCGTCCAAAGTCCCTATCGCCCAAGCACGTGCTTCGCGGACCCCACAGCTGCCAGCTTTTCCTTTTCTCGGTCACTGACACGCGGCCCCGGATCGAATCAGAGCAATCCTCTGCCTACATCACCGCGTCCACTCGTCCCGCTGGCCGTGGGTCCCAGGTCAGCGCGTGGTCCCACCAGTCTTCGGAGACCCGCAACGCGACGCGCTCGTGATCCATCGACACGCATCCGCGAGCGCGGGCCCCTCTCCTCCGCCACGGCAACTGGAAACCCCCGAGGGGGGCGCGGCTCGCTGCCACGTGGGCCCACGCGGCGGTGAGACGCGCCCGGCCTTATAGCGCCGCTTCTTTCCCAGGCTTCCTCTGCTCGCAGTCTCGCTCCACCACGAGCCCACTCTCGGCTCTCGCCCACCGCCACCACGCCCCGGCCTCCCCGAAAACCCTACCGCGCACCACCAAACCCTAGCGAGCGAGGCGATCGGCCACCGGCGACCGAGCGCAATGAAGACACCCCCGGCGGCCCGCAACCTGGAGGCGGCCGCTGCGGCGGCAGCGGAGCAACAGGCCCCCGCGGCGAAGAAGGTGGCGGAGGAGGAGGATCTACGCCTACGTTGGGCGTTCGTGCGGAAGGTCTACAGCATCATGTCCCTGCAGTTTGCCCTCACGGCGGCGGTCGCGGCCGTCGCCTGCCTCGTGCGCCCCATCCCACGCTTCTTCGCGTACGGACCTCCCGCCACCGTCTGGCCCACGTTCATCGTCATCCTCATCTCCCCGCTCATCGGTGCGTGCGCGCGCCTCCGTTCCCCCTTCCCTCCTTCCGTTCCTAGGGTTTGGATCATAACCGCCGTGGTTTTGTTCGGTTTGGTTTCGTTGGTTTGTGCAGTCATGTTCCCCATGCTCAAGTACAGGGAGAAGCACCCCAGGAACCTCGTCCTGCTCGCCCTGTTCATGCTCTGCTACAGCCTCAGTATCGCCATGTCCGCGTCCACCACTCTCGGTATGGGCAATTGATTCCTGCTCATCTCCCTCTCGTGTCGTTGCTTTGTTTCCTGTTGTGATGGGGATGGATGAAATTGGAATGCAGTGTGTGGTGAAATTCTGGTGGTTTTGGGGACCTAGTTTATGAGTCATCTGCTTAATTCCGATCTGGTATTTATAGGAGTAGTATGGATACAGTTCTCGTGGGTGTGAATTGTCATGGATCTATGATCATCCACCGTTCTGGGGAAATCATCATATGTTTGAGATTCTTAAAAGTACTGTTCCCTGTGAGAATTCAGGATACGGTTTTCATGTCATGGCCTCTGGAAGCTTCGATTAGAATTTCCCCTGTTTTAAGTTGCTGGCTGTGTTAGGGGGGTGCTTGGGGTAAACTTTTTGTAGTGGATCCTGTGTCACCACGCCATAATGCACAATCCCTGCATTAGGGGCCTCTTTATGTCTGTGCAAATGGTTTTCCGTTTTATTTATGAACAGTTTTTACAATGTTATATACAGAACTAGGTTTGACGTAACATGCTGAAGGAATTTTTCATAAATTTTGACTGTCTGCAACTATGCAAGTTTGATAGAATTGGATTGGATTTTGTTTTGGAAGGCAAAACTGGCACACACACCAATTCACCTTTTTTTGTAGCTATAGAATGAGTTTGAATTGGCCCCGTTCGGCTTGCTGAAACTTGGCTGAAACTGGCTGAAAAATACTGTTCTGGCTGAATTGTTGAGAGAAAAACACTGTTCCGGCTGAAAAAACAAGCTGAACGAGCCGGTTTCTGGGTAAGCCTAATATTTGAGGAGAATCTGTGATATGGCTTTTTCAAGCAAGTTTTTAACCTTTGTATCTTGTTTTTGAGTATCCGCACACCTTTGCGTGCATCAATTTAATATGCCAGCTTAGAAATCAGACGTGTTGCCAAGAATAAAGCAATAATTGATATTGTGTAGCCCACGGTTCAGTACAAATCTAAATCAAGTGTTAATCTGACTTTTTAAAGTATGGTGTAATTTATATGTTTATGTATATTTATTTTAAAATATATATGGTAGAAGTAGAATCTGGTGTTAATTTGGCTTTTGTGTTAATCAACCCTGTTGGATTTGTGATAGTTTATTTATTCCTTGTTACTTCATGACTATCTTGAAAAAATGCTTTAATCCTATGTTATATAGTTGCTTTCTGATGAGAACATTGTTATTTATTTCGTTTGTGTGCCTGTTATCAATTGGTATAGGGAGGCTGGCTGGGTCATTTCCTAAAAAAACTTTGTAATTTCGTTGCTTTTAGTAATGGAATCTGATCCTGTGTTTCTTAATTCTGGTATCTAATGAAATACTACAATGCTGATGTTATGTCAACAGGCACAGTGGTTTTGCAGGCTACCATCCTCACAGCAGCTGCTGTTGTGGGGCTGACCCTGTTCACCTTCTGGGCTGTCAAGAGGGGCTACGACTTCAGCTTCACCTTCCCATTCCTGTCCACCGGCCTCCTCGTGCTTCTGGTGTACATCACCATCCAGGTTCGCCCGTCTTCCTTCCTCTTTCTCTCAATAGTTCCGTGCTCTCCTGTATCACACTTGTTTGGCTCACGGTTTACTGTTGATCCACTGCAGATCTGCTTCCCGCTGGGAAGGGTGGCCATGACCATCTACGGGTTCCTGGCCACCCTGGTGTTCTCGGGCTTCATTGTCTACAACACCCACATGCTGCTCAAGCGCCACACCTACAACGAGTACGTGGTCGCCGCCATCTCCCTCTACCTGGACGTCATCAACCTCTTCATGGCCCAGATGTCGCTCTCCTGCCAGTGATCGACTGCGCCTCGCCTGACCACCTCCCCTTGACCCCTCACCCGTCTGTTACATGGTGGATCACATGACACAGCTTCACAAGTCTAGCTGCCTCACATTATCCTAATATACTACTAGTAAGTACCAATAGCATTACATGCAGTCCTACAGAGCTGGAGAACTGATCTGTAATTGGCTCGCCACCCTCTAGCTGAGACATAGTATTATAGTACATATATCGTATATGGCATCGCCCTAATAGCGATAGATAATCGTAGGCCATGAGATTGATCGTGCTTCGGCACCTGATAGCTGTGACTGTTATGGTATGATGCTGCTGGATATGAAACCTTTAGGCCCTGTTCGGTTCCTGGGGAATGACGTACCGGAACCGTTTCAGTCAGGAATGTCTATTTAATTTGTATGTAGCAGACTTGAGCAGGAATGGTTCCGGGGCGGGAATGACTCAAACGAACGAGCCCTTAATGGAGATCCGAGATTACTCACTATGCTCTGTTGCATCTTGCTCTGCATGCAGGGGGGTGTTCCTGCCTCTGCTCTGTTGATTATCGCTTTCATCCAGTTCTTCAAGTCTTCAACGCACTTCAGAGCAGCAGAGGATATAACACTAGTATAGCTGCTTCAATTTATTCCTCTGCTAGAACGTTTTAAGTTTATACACGCTCTAGTAACCCGATGGAAAAATGGTACTCTACGGCTCCTGATGGTCAAGGCTACATATAGGAAATATCGACGCACTTGCTCGGCGCGCGCGCGCGCACACAAGCGCTCGTATCGCGCCACGGAAGGAAGTTCCACCGATTCCGATTCGTCATTTTTGGCCCACTATTTCTGGAGTCCGGTTCCCTGTCTAGCTTTTTTCTACGAGTCTAGTTATCTTTGTCATGTGATGTCAGCCCATTTTATATTGGACTATTCCTGATTCTCATATCTAGATTTTTTGTGAGCCACTTTTTTTCCCTCTAGCTTATTCTTCTCTTTCCGGATAGCGGGTGTTGGGTAGTGAAAGGGCGGGGGATAGTTTCACTTACATATATAAGTAGAAGTTGAAAGTTAGAACACAAAATGACAGAAATCAAGTTTGAAAAAAATAGTAGAGAGAAAATGTTTAATTTGTAATCATTGGTTGGAATAAAAAAGTTTTTCCATCGAATGAGCAAACATTGAAATTCAGGAACTTTATACTTTAAATTTAAAACTTTATAATTTAAAACATTATTTTCAAAATTCAAAAACTTTATACTCACACATTAAAACTTTGTACTTCAATTAAACTTTGTAATTTCAAACTTTACATTTTAAATTCAGGAACTTTCTACCGGCACATTTAAAACTTTGTGCTTTAAGATTTAAACTTTGTAATTCAAAACTTTTAGATAAGTTTTAGAAACTTTATACTAACACATTTAAAACTGTGTAATTCATGATTTAAAAGATTACATTTTAAATTCAGGAACTATATACTAGCACATTTAAACTTTATACTAAGACCTAAAACTTTATAATTGCAAACTTAATTTTTATATTTGAGAAACTTTATACTAGCACATTTAGAACTTTGTATTTCAAGGTTTAAAACTTTGTAATTCCAAACGTTACACTTTAAATTCAGGAACTTTATACTGCCCATTTAAAACTTGTACTTTAAGATTTAAACTTTGTAATTTAAAACTTTATTTTAAAAATCAGGAACTTTATACTAGCATATTTAAAACTTTGTATTTCAAGATTTAAAACTTTAGATTTTAAATTTAGGAACTATATACTAGCACATTTAAACTTGATACTCTAAGACTTAAAACTGTATTTTTCAACTTTTTTAAAAAAAATAAGAAACTTTATACTAGCACATTAAAAACTTTTTATTTTAAGATTTAAAACACTGTAATTTCAAACTTTACATTTTAAATTCAGAAACTTTATACTAGCATATTTAAAATATTATAAACTTTATACTATTAGGTTCAAAACTTTAAGATTTCAAAACTCCACAACTAAATTCTTGAACTTTATACTAGCTCTTTTCAAACTTTGTACTAATAAGCTAAAAACTTTGTACACCAAAAAATAGAACTCTATAATTTGAAACTTTGCACTCAATGTTTTGGAACTTTGTACTGCAACATTTAAAACTTTATATTCCTAGGCGCAAAACTTTTTCATCACAAAAATTGTTTCAAAACATATCCAACATGGATCTACTTTTATAGATCTCGTCATAATGAACATAATGGTGCAAACAGAATTAAAAATAGATGTTTAACAAAAAAAAGTTATCACATTTTAAAGTTTGTATACCGTTTGTAAATGCTAAAAAGCAGATCTAACACACAACACGTGGCCCGCTCACCCCCCGCGTCCACCATCCACGCTCGGTCCCCGCTCCCCCATGCACCACGTGTCCGTACAATGCTATATGGTGGATCCTCCATGCGCCACGCGTCCGTGTGCTGCTATATGGCGGAGCGTACGTGCGCCAACTAGTGATTCGGAGGAAATATTATGAGTAGAAATCTCTACAACTAAAACATACGGATTGTCAACGTCTACCCGGCAGCACCAAAGCCACCATGCGATCCATGACTACTCGGCGCAGAAAAGGAAATTTTGGCAAACCCCTCACCACGCAGGCAGACAATCACGTGAAAAAAATCCCACCCGTGCATGGAAGGAAAGAGCCAAATCAAGGGGAATTGCCCTTCAATCACGCGATCGTACGCATCCAACCCTGCATACACGCCCGACGGAAGCCTCGTGTGATCACTGCTGCCTTGCCCATCAACAGATGCCACGACTAATTAGGAAACGGATTGCCTTCCTTCTCTCGCTGACATCAATCACATCATTTTTTCTCCACAAGATCACACTAATTAGGAGATAGGAGATCACAACTAATTAGGAAACGGATTGTCTTCCTTTGATCTCATGCTGGCATCCATCACAGCATTATTGCTCCTGAAGGCTGAAGCTCTGCTCACGTAGTTGTCAATCGCGCCTCCGCTCGTCCACCCATCATTCTGATCGGCATCTACGCACCCAACACGACACCAGCCAACCATGTACCGAACACGAGCAGCGATATCACAGTCCCCACCGTTCAAATCGAAGCTTACCCCGACAATAGGAAGCAGCCGACGCGAGCATTCGGCTGCCTCCACCGTTCCGGTCTGCTAGCTAATTGGCTGGCCCTCTGTGAGGAACAAGGCCAGCATCATCTACATCTACGTAAGGTTGGTCCCTTTCTTGCGTATTCCCATGATAGGTTACATGGTAGCCAAAGCTGGCGCCTTCACTGGCACCGTTCAGATCGGTGTCGGTGATAGCCTCTTGCTGTCTCCGGGGCCTGCAGCCTACGCTCGCTCTGGAGGAGGAATCGACGGCGCCAAGCACGTGCACCGCAGCACCGGTGTCGCCACGCTCTGCTGTCCTTGGTGGCCGCCGGGCTCGTCTTCCATACTATTCCAGCATGATCTTGTTCTCCTATTGCTGTGTTTATTATATAGCTGCACGTCTCATTCCTGTTGCTTTCTTTTACACCATGGGGAAGAAGCCCTTGCATTGCATAAGCATTAGTCTGATGCGTGTCATACATCAGTCTCTGTGTTTTATTTAGACTGGTCATACATCTAAATTATATTTTTGCTGAATATCCATAAGTTTGTGATGCTTAAGTTTCTTGTATACTTGTACTGTCTAAAAGGAATAAAAGATGCAACCTATTCAGCAACAAGTTTGTGAGATTGATTGGTTTTAGGGAACTCTTCATAGTTCATAACATCAATGGTGGATGTTCATTTAATCATTATTAATGGATGACACCTGCCACGGTTCATATACAAAATCCAGCAATAGGTGTGTGAGATTTTGCATATAGAGCGAGGAACCAGCTTTTAAGTTTCTAAGGTTTCATAGTGCTTTAGCAACATGAGTACCTCCTTGGTGTAAAAGAACTACCAGCCCAGCATCTGTATTTTCAATCTTTTTACCTTTTAATGATAAATTTATTGTCATGTTCGATCTTATCACTAACTCATTGTGTTTTTTCCATGGTCAGATCATTTGTTCTCTAAGATTGTAGATTTTCTTACTAAGCAACCAGTTAGCCAGATTTGTTCTCCCTAGGTGCTTGTAATCTTGGATCGATCATCTGAATGCCCTCGAGCTCACACAATCTGATCATCAGGAGTAAGGGTTCTGGCCTTCTGGGTCTTGGGCTTTCACATCTTATATGGGATTAAAACCTGAATAACTATGAATAGGCCGATCAACTTGGGCATTGGCTCGATTGGCTTTAAGATCTTGCAACAAAGCGCAATGGCCGAGCATTGTTTATGGGCAGATCCTAAGTGAGGGCATGACTGCGGAAGATGTTACTGTAATAAAGATAGGAGGGAGAAGGCGTCAATAGAGCGATGGCGAGCCAGGTAGATTGACCAAGATCCTTAATGGATAGTTGTATGCAAACGCGCGGTTGTTGTAGTATAAAATGACTGTTATAGCATAACTAGGTCCTTACAATATACATCAAAACTTCAATTATGTGCTAATTGTTTAAACTTTGTGAAGACTCATGTAATAGTGACTACGGCTCCAAAACAAAATATTGCGAGCATCACACTCAAAATATCACTTTTTAGTAATGCTCCCTCCATATTGTTTTATAAGGCACACAACATTCAAACATTAACATCTTTGATCAATAACTTCAAATATTTTTTAACTATCAATTGTAATACAAACTTGATACGATTAGATTTATATCAAATGTACTATATATCCAATTATCAAAAGTTTATAAGCAGCTAAACAATATAATATAATAGATTGTGTCATGTCAAGCTATGGAGTACAAGCATAAACAATATAAGCTGAAACAGAGGTAGTAATACAACACCCGTTTAAACTAAAATTACTGTGGTTATTTTGTTCCCGTTGCAATGCATGTGCATGTACATAGTAGAAATAAAAATTGCGTGAAAACTGTGACTGGATTCTCGCAGCAGTGCTTTCTTTTGTCCCGTTCCTGAGTCCTGACAGCTCGTTCACTGGATCTACTGGAGTCCGTAGAAGGTGAGCAGCAAGAGCAGCCCGAGGAGCGTGTCAGCAGGCGCCGCGGCAGCAGCTCCGGCGCCGGACTTCTTGACGGTGAAGGAGAAGGGTGCAGGCGGCGACGAGCTCGGCGTGGACCCGTTGCTCACGTCAATCCCCAGCCCCTTGCAGTCCGAGCCCAGCGAACCTGCAGCAGCACCGATCGAAACACCAGGCGCCGGCGAGCCGGCGTCGT
The DNA here is from genome assembly GCA_904845875.1 of Miscanthus lutarioriparius. Lineage (NCBI taxonomy): Eukaryota > Viridiplantae > Streptophyta > Magnoliopsida > Poales > Poaceae > Miscanthus > Miscanthus lutarioriparius. The sequence goes on from CAJGYO010000009.1 coordinate 35,847,916, forward strand.
CAGTCGGTTCACTTGTTCTTGTTGCTTCGCTCTGCAGCTGCAAATCAGAGGCTTAAGTTTCAGAGGGAGAGGATATATATGGTTGCGTACACTGTTCGTAGCACGGGTAGGAGGTGTCGTTGAGGAGGTTGGAGTAGCCGTCGCGGCAGCTGCAGCGGTGGGTGAACTCTGACGCCTTCTCGCAGGTACCGCCGTCGCCGCAGTACTGCATCAGGCACGCTGGTATGTAACAGGAAGCAGCAGACGCCATTAGTTAGTTCAGGTGGCCGGCATTGCGCGACGTACTGCAACATCTTGTGGTAGTAGTGTATATAAGTGACATGACAATTCCCGGGCTGGAGGGAGCTGTTACGTACGGTCGAAGGTGATTAGCCCTGCTGGCGGTGCCGAAGGAGGCGATGGAGCCGGCCCCGGTGACGACGACGACGACCCGCCCTGGCACGAGGAGTGGATGGTGCCTGCATGCAAAGAGCAAGTACAGTCGTCAGGCTGCTGGTTACTCCAGCTCGTGCTTCGTTTGCTCTGCCCGTGTGACACGTGGCAAGTCTGCGTTCGTTTCCCATGTTTGGCATGCGTGTGCCTGCGAAGGCAAGGAGAAATTCCACGCCACCAACCAAAACAACTTGGTCCCTCGGACTAGTACGGGGAACTTGGAACCTGACGAGTGTGGGTGAGTCAACAGAAGCTTCTTCTGAAAGGTAAAGTAAAAGTCACGTTCACGCCGGGACTGACTGACTCCTGACATGTGGTACACTAGGATGACTTTTTTGCAGCATGCCATGACGGACCAAGGCCCTGCTGGCTTCAACTTACCAGCGAACGAATAGTGCTTTCTCTCACATTAAATCAGCGAATAGTACTTTTTAGTCTGACTTTTCAGCGAAACGAACGAGGCTTTGGTCGCAACTCCGATCCTCCTGCAGTGTTCCCCGGCCGGGCCGGCCGGGTTGATCCTGATCGAACGCCAGAGCTGACCTCGGTGGCAACTCGATCGACATCGGCCGTGCCGCCGAGTGGGCGTGCATGGAGGCAGAGGCGGAGGCAGACGGATGGATGATGCGCAGGATCATTGTAGAGGAGAGTGGAGAGAGCGTGGGGGGCTGTTGTTCTTACTCACAGTTTGGGATGACGCAGGGGAGGAAGGGGAACTGTACGGCGGCGAGGTGGTAGCGGCTCCAGCCGGGCTTGCACTGGCACGCGAACCCGAAGGCGTAGTCGCTGGACTCGCTGCACGTCCCCATGCCGCAGCTCACGTTGCCGCACACGCCGCCTGTGTCTGTCAGACAAACACAACACAGAGCATGGGAAGCGACGGATTATTGGAGACACGGACGGCCGGGCGCGCCTGAACTGAACGGGCGATCGGCGAGGCTAATAACCGTCACGCCTTTGCGACTCACCGGCGGCGGCGGCTCCATGGGGTAGCAAGGCGGCGGCGCAGAGAGACGCCAGCGCGAGGAGCGGCCTGGCACGCCCCATTGCTACCTCCTCGAGTTGAGTTGTGTTGTGTATGTAGCCTTAGGCCTCCTGAGAGGAACTGAGCTAGGAAGCAATGCAAGCAAGCAGCTGGGTCAATGTTTTGTGGGGATTAGTACAGTGACGGTAATGGGACCTGGAAACCTATATATAGGCTTTTATTTTGTAGTTGCTGTGATTGGTCGGCCAGGTCTCGCAAAAAAAAAAAAAAAAAAATGCTGTCGCGGTGACGAGTCTGACGAAAAAACGCAGACAAAAACGAAAGAGGCGGCACACATACTGTATGTTGTCCACAAGGACGACCGTCAGGTTTGACCTGCTGGCGGCATCTCCAGATTTCTAGTCTGTACCGAGTCATCTCGTGTTCTTTTCTAACTGTTGAACAGCTGCTTGTAACAGATATGTAGAGATTTTCTTTTCTATATATCGAGATCGAGATATCGAAGTTTATTTATGGCGAGGTTTAAAATCTTGAGAAAATTAAGAAAAATAAGAAAATCTTTCATATTATCTCTTATCACTTGCACAAAGTATAGGTATTTATTATTATATAAATAAATACATATACATATCATGTATAATAAAATACATGAACAGAGAGTTAACACACCCAAAAATTATTATGTACATCGGATACACTAACAACTCCCTGAAACGACCTCCGCTAGCTAGACTAAGGGTCTATTATCACTAAAAATTAGCAGCTAAAATTAGTACTAGCGGATCTGAACAGCCCTACTAGTAACCTGCTAATTACTAGTTGAAGGGCTGCTGATTGAAGAAGTGATCGAGTCGTAGGTGTGTATCCCTCTACAGACCCTCATCATCTGTGCTGGCCCTATCCTCAGGAAGTCCAAGATGCCGAAGTCGGTGTTTACGCCGAGACGAAGCGAATGCCTCGCCCAGAAACCCCACGAGGCCAACGCCACGCTCCAGGCACAGAGCATCTTTTTACAGAACCTTGGTGTCGCCGACAACACCAACACCGACGATGTGGACGCCGAGGCCTATGAAAAGTTTCGGGCAACCTTTTGCGACCTCTTTGTCGGCCTCAGCTAGATAATTTTTAGGAGTAGACTGTTTGATCCACCTGCTAATAGGTGGTTGGATTGTGAGTTAAAGGTGTATATGAATTATTAGCACCTATTAGCAACTTAAAATCTGCTAATGGAACTAATAGTTTTTCTCGATCGTGCCTTGGCATGTTTTTCATTAAGTAGAAGTAGAGTTTGTTACAATCTAAGCTGGCCATAGTAATCGCAAGATTACCAAGTCCAGCGACCAAAAAGCACATGCGATTGTGATTTACACAGAAATATTTTGCGGCATAAAGACAACGAGCGGCCTTCCTAGGCAATCAGTGCACCGACAGTAGCTGCCGCCTCCGCCCAAAACCCACCACGTGCTGTTTTCGGGTGAATTCGACCCGCCTTGACTTGACCGGGCTTGACGACGAGGCTATATAAGCCTTGTGGTCAGCTGGTTTGTCGTAAAATTGGTTTCCCAATGGCGTCAACTTCGTGTTTGGGCTGGAATGTGCGAGGTGCCAGTGCTCGCGCACGTAGCACTGTCGTGAGGGAGTCCGTCGCACAAGAGCAGACAACTCTTGTATGCCGCTACTTCGCCGTCGCAGTTACTCAACTTGATCGAGGAAGGGGCCGACGACGGGTACATGGCGGGTTTTGGGCGGAGGCGGCAGCTACTGTCGGTGCACTGATTGCCTAGGAAGGCCGCTCAAAATATTTCTGTGTAAATCACAACCGCATGTGCTTTTCGGTTGCTGGACTTGGTAATCTTGCGATTACTATGGCCAGCTTAGATTGTAACAAACTCTACTTCTGCTTAATAAAAAACATGCCAAGGCACGATCGAGAAAAACTATTAGTTCCATTAGCAGATTTTAAGTTGCTAATAGGTGCTAATAATTCATATACTCCTTTAACTCACTATCCAACCACCTATTAGCAGGTGGATCAAACAGTCTACTCCTAAAAATTATCTAGCTAAAAATTAGCAGCTATTAGTTATTACCTAGCTAATTTTTAGTGCTAATGGATCCAAACATAGCCTAAGTCCCCGTTTGGATGTTTTGCAATATTTTACACCTGCGAGCGGCTTCCGTTTGGATTTTTTAGTGCACAAGAATTTACAAGTGTGACTTAAGTCTCTTGTAAAATATTATCCTGCTACTTGGGAGTGAATAGAACACATGCGTGGGTAAGCGCGTGTCAGCCTACTACTTCACAGACAGCGTGCATTCCTTCACGACACCGCCGAAGAGGCATGCACCATGCGAGTGAAGCCAGAAGAGCGCAGCGCAGCCCGACATCCGTCGTATTTTTTTCTCGGGACTCAGGAGGAGATTTTATTTTTTCGGTTGGAATCGATGAAACCGAGTGTAATTAAATTGTGTTCACAAGCCATCCAAACAACCTTTTTTCAACTCAGCGGGTATAAGTTTTCATGCCGGTGATTTACACCTGTTTTGTTCCTAAAACAGGGCTTCCAAACAGCCCCTAAGACGATGGATATTTGGCATCAGGTCCGAACATGTTGGTCCATTCCGTCTAGAAACATGCATGGAGACTCTTGACTCGAAGCCGTGACGTGCCGCCGTGTTCATTCCGGATTTCGGGTCAATTTTAATTTGCCTGATTATTCCTGCTACTATATATATCTTTTTTTTTTTTGCTCCAATCCTGAATGAATGAAATGAATGTGAATGAATGGGCGGCGCCTGACGAATGCGTCGCTCTCCTTGGTTGGTGTGGTGCTACGAGAAGGGCTTGCTGCCTCTTCTTTCTCCTTTTAGACGATGACTAGTATAATGTCTATGCTAACGCAACGGATTTATCTTGGAGATGCACATGAAAACAACCAAATTTTTTTTTCATAGTTCAACTTTTACACAATATATTTGAGTATGTATACAATCCGGGAAACTAAGAAGTCATTATCGACTCAAGTCATTAAAAATAAAAAAACTTGCTTATAATATTTCTATTTAGGACAAAACTTAATATCTAATGATGTTTGCTGGTATAGAGGTAGCTCTACACTTTACACCCATTATTGACTCAAGCCAATTGTTTGAGCGCTCTGAAATTGAACCATCCTAGCTTTGTTTCCTACAGAAAATACACTGATTCATGTCACCAGGTTTTGCTAATCAGAAAAAAGAACATCTTAGATTTTGAATCCAATGCAGTTGGGGGAAAAATTGAAAACAGAGCAGGCATTATAAAGTGAACAAGCCTTATTCAAACAAGGTAACCAAAAGATCTATGCAGCCATACCAGGAATATATTAAATTATTATAATCTATATGAAAACAAAAGAAATCAGGCTATATGCAAACTATTTGAATCAGGCTCCTAGCTAGAATAATCAGAATCTCCTAAACAAGCAATGCATCAACATGCATAATTTGGACCACTATTTTGTTTAATAATAATGTTCATACATCGCCATGAGTATTCTCAGATGGTGGTACTCAGCCTTGGTCATTCCTGGAGGCTTGTGTCACCACTGGAATTGCATTTGGTCGTGGACACCTTGATCTGTTATAATATCATCACATTAAAATGGTCATAATATTAGCAGACTGCTGATCAGGATTGATGAAATAGTATGATTCTTTTCCTGGGGAACTGCTAAGATATAAACTGGAAAACACTTTGCGCCAGGGGCATTGAAATTGGATATGCAATTTGAACCACTATACAATAGCCTTGTTGAAGAGGAAATTATACCTTTGCTTGTGGATCATATTGTCTGTCTCAAAATGATACCTTTCCCTAGGATCTGAACATGATAATTGACTGAGCGATTACTGATCTTAGGTGCACATTATATGTTTGATTGTTTACTCCAATATGAATTCCATTGATAATTGACTGTATCCATTGTTCTTTACTAGCAGGAGAATGTATAAATAGGTACTCCATCTGAAATAAACACATACACAGAAGGTAGCTGCAAACCAAGAATGGCTAAACCAAAGATAATAGAGTGCAATAGATGCATCCTAATATTGTCAGGAAATATAATTGTATGCAGCAGATGCATCCTAATGGATCAACCAAAGATAATCCAATGCAATAGGCACCGACAATTAAAAGGGTTTAATTAAGCCTTTGCCACCGATTGCTCGCAGGTTCTTATGTCTACTGTTTCCTGAATATGTTAAGGGGTACATAACATGAGTTGCACTGCTGGCCTACTGCTTAGCAGAAACCAACTGAATTGGAAATACAGAGAGGAGGAAGAACTCACCTGGAGATGCCGCTTGAAGGTTTGTAGCTGCATGTTTCAGTTAAAAGAAATAGGGAAAAAAGAGAGGGAAAACAGCACTATGTCCGATTAAGAATTTAAGAAGCTGAGATCACAATGGCAAATTTTTCAAAAAAAAAACCATTATAGATACTTATGTCTGATAAATCTCTATGAAAAAAGATTGTGCACATGAAAATAGTAATTGATAAGATAATATGGCCCGACTGAAACATAAATTAGAACCACATATAATTTCTCCTTGCTTTCTCAGTTCTCCAGAATTTTAAAAATTGAGTAACATAAATTGAATTATTAGACTCACAATATTTTACCCAAATTAGATCAAGGTACATTGAAAATGCAAAGTGCTTCTTATGGTTCAGACCTTCCCTTAGAACTAATTGGTCGTTCCTAAATTTGTAGACTCCAAGGAAGTATCAGAATGTTTTTCTGACAGGAATGGTTGAAAAAAAAGTTAAATATATTTTCTTTAAAACATCTATGCATAGTGCTCGCAGTTTCTAACAAACTAATTCTGCAATGTTATGTCTTCCACATGCAACTGCATTAGTTAAAAGTACTCTAGAGATGCCAATTAAGAATAGTAAGTTGATCTGAATTAACAGGTGACGCTCAATTATAAATTTAAATGGGTTTAAAATAAAATTAATTTACCTGAATTTCAGTGACTCTTTCCAGTGTTTATGCGCCAACGCCAGCTCCAATCTGCTGTGCTCTGCCATTCATTTCGTCCATATTTATTTGATTCCACGCCAGCCAAGCACCTGCAGTTCTGCACAATCCAATCAGGCTCCATCCGGCCAAGCATATTCTTTCTACGGAAGCAGCAATTAATTAACTATAAGCCACCAGGGCAATAAATCAGAAGCAAAATGGATGAATGGAAAACCGAATGTCCATGGAGAAATCAACTACACCCCAAGCGGACGGATCTAGGAGCTACGGTGAGGGAGGGAGAGAGAACAGACCTGGATCTAGATCGCCCGTTGAGCGCTGAACGGCGAATGGCAAGCCACCGAGCTGGACGGAGACGGAGTTGCGACGGAGCCGCCGAGGCGAAGGCTGGGTGCGCGTGCTCCACCATGCCCTCACACCCCTCCACCTTCCTGTATACCGGCGCCGGCACCACCCACGCGCCCTTCCCCGCCGTCCCCACGCGTGTGGGGAACCATGCCCGGGTGGGCTTTGGCGACAAGGGCGAGCAGTAGCAGCAGGAGGCGGCCGGCGGCCATGGCAGCGGGCAGATCTAGGGCGGGTCGGGGGTGAGTGAGGAGGGCCATCGGGGCCCGCACGCGCCGGCGAGGGCGCCGTCACCCTACGCCCGCCGTCGCCTCGGGAGAGATGGAGTCGGAGTCGCATGGGGGAGAGAGGGGAGGTGTAACACCCCCGGTGTTACGATCTCGTTTAGCACCGCGATTTAGGCCTAAGAAAAATTTTCGAATCGAGTTTTCTCGGATTTTTTATTTAAAACGTATTCGATGCGATAAGCGAATCCTACGTGACTTAGTTTCGTGAACTCAAATAAACGTCCAAGTTAAAATTTCTCGGTGCGTAAAGATATTTAGGAATGTCGGATGACGATGCTAGCAAACGGTTTGTTCTGTTAGATTGAGCATGAAAAGCAACTCTTATAAATAAAATAAAATCCATTAATAAATAGAACAGTGTATATATATATACTCACAGGTTCATTTTGATAAGCATGAACTGACGAGAGAGAGAGCACAGTAGCTTCGTTTGTTTTTCCTGGCGTGCAGCGTACTCGCCTGGCACTGCTATTGATCGCTGTCTCGTTTTCGTCATGGCTCTGCATTTGCAAAGTCTACTCATTCGTCCGCATCCATGCTCGCCGGCTTTTGCATTTACTTCTTTGCTTGCCTTGCTGGTCTCTGCTGCCGCGATCTTATCCATGTCTGTCGCTGCTAGTTCTTGCTGCCTCCGCTGTCTCCGTGGCCGGCGCGTAAAGCTCCAACTCACGAGTTCCCACGTCCCTGCCCGCCACGTTGTGCCAGGCCGCCCTACCCCTGCGCCGCGTTTATAAGGTCAGTGGCGTGCCGCACGGGGTTGCGCTTGTGTGGTGTCTTCTTGTCCCTGCTGGCCTCTTGCTTTTCTTTCCTAGCTTCCCTGCAGATCAGAATCAGATCGGACGGACGGGAACGAAGGAAGATCGAGTTAGCTGGCGTTGCCTCGCTGTTTCCCGCCAGGCATGATATGACATGCACAGCTAGCGCCAAACTGCACCGAGCACCGGCAGGCACATCTGTAGAACTGCGTGCAGTACGTGAGTGTCGCGTCCATGTCACAGCAAAATATATGTACCATCTCCTTCTAAAATATATATATATTTAAGTTCCAATTTCTCTAAAACAGCTTTATGCACCGCCTCCGTCCAACTGCCTGTATTCGCAGCTGCTGCCGTGTACGGCTTGCTTGCGTGTTCTCCGGGAGAGCACGTGGTCCTGCTCCGCTCCCTGTTGGCGAGCTCGCTCTCAGCTCCTTCGCGTGCTCGGCCGAACCTCTTGTTTTTCTCCTGTCGGGTAAGTCTTGATGAGTACAATTGACTACTCAGGGTTTTATTCCCCCTGTTGCAGGTGACAGGTGGATGCTAGAGCTGGTCTTTATGTGTGGATACCTCCTGGTGGGCTCAGCGAGGATTCCTTTACGCTGCGATCGTAGTTGTTATTTATAACTCTCACCAAATATTTTTATAAATGAAAGTTCATAATCTGTTGTCGTAGTTTATTTATCAATACTGCATCATGTCATGATTAGATATTCATTTCCGCTGTAATTCTGATCACATGTTTATATTCCGTTGTTCAATTAAATTGTTTATAACTCTGATAATAAGATTTCATTCCGCTGTTATATTAATAAATATTATACTCTGATGTTGTATTAAAAGTGATGTAAGAAATGGTTCAGAATGACGTAACCTTTATTCTCTCATTTGTGATCCTGATGGCAAAAATGTAGATTTTCGGGTTCTCCCCTGGGGTGTGCCCGACGGAATCGAGTAATTTAGTGTTCTCCTTTGGGTGCTTAGCGTCTAATGGAAGACAAGCACTCCCAGGAGGCATTAGATTAGACGGTTCTGCCACAGGTGGTATCAGAGCGCAAATGAGGAAATAAGGCATCGAAAACCTTTTCTAAAATAAAAATTTGACAACAAACTCTTTTCAAAAGAATAGGACGTTTGTATGCCAAGTTATATAAGTAGCCCTATTACTATGGTTATGTATCCACGATAGATGGCACTTTGCTGACTTAGATAGGCTTAATCAAGTTTTCTGCAGGTACACTGACTCGAGCATAGTCCGATAGTATCGACTAGTTATAGGGAGAGAACGATGTGCCAAAAATCTGAGGACGGTTGCCCTATATGTTGGCAACAGTGGAAGGACGTATAGGACGTGCATCCATGCATACACTGTTTGTGCATTGTAGCATTCGTATTGCTTGCAGATACGCCATACATAGGTATCACGCGTGTCGTATTGTGCACGACTGACCCGTTCCTGTTCTAGAGTTAGGTCTGCATTATGGCTTCATGTTTCGCGTTCGCCCGTGGTTCACGCCTGTCATGACCCATGTCTTCCCGTACCCCTTTTCTGTGCTCTTGTCAGACCCTTGCCCTACAGTCATACTAGTCAGTAATGGCCTCAGACGTCGCTCACCTCGAACGTGCGGAACTTGGTTGATTCAATCGTAGTGATCCCACGCGGGAACCCTGGTGGACCGCGCCAGGACCATTGAGCGCTTCGCCTTTATAAGTAGAGCCTGACTTAGCTATTGGTATCACCACTCGGCGCCTTTATAAGCAGAGCCTTTATAGCTTTTCCTTTGAGCCAGCTTTTCGCTCAGCCTTCCTTGCAACCATCGCCAGAGATGGCAGGAGCCTAGGTTAGTACCTACTGCCTGAACGTTGAGGGTTTTCCCAGAATCCTGCATGCCACCCTGCAAAGGCTCGGAGTCAAAGATCGTCCTGAGTATGAGGACCGTGAGTATGAGGAGCATGGCACTGAGCGGTGTGAGGTTACCGTCTACATCGGGAAGAGTGAAGAGTTCCCCGACCTCACTAAAGCCTGGAGTGTGACCGCAATCGGGTTTTGCTTCGTCGACACCTACCAGGTTGTGGCCCGCAAAGCCTTGCGGTACCTCTGCCAGATCTGTGAAGAGCCCATTGCCCGTACCCCCATGAGGTTCTTTCCACCCTTGGACAAGAATCGGCGGGCATGGAAGGCTCGCATGGAGGCCTTGCAAGGGCGGGATGCGCAAGAGGACAGTCCAACCGTGGTGCACTTGACCACGTACCTGCTTGCTCTGGATGAGCAGTATGACCGGCAAGCCTTGGAACTGAGGAGCTACCTTCGTCGTGCCGAGGAAGCCGAGATCTTCAACCGGATGCTCCAAGGGCAGCTCGCTGAAACGCATGCCAGTGCTGCAGCTGCCGAGAGCCGGGAGACTGCCATGTTGGAAGCTCTGAAGGAGGCTGAAGACCGGCATGTTCATCAGCTGTGTGCGGCCTATCTTGTCACCAGGGCCGAGCGGAGGATGCTGGCTGCTAAAAGGCAGGATGCTCCGATCTTGAAAGGGATCCCTATCCACTAGCCAGAAAGAAGAAGAACTGATGTTGCAGCACCGCCAGCACCTCCACCCTTGGAAGTGTCTGAAGAAGAGCCTTTGGTTCCCCTCACTCAGCCATTGCCCCGAGAAGATGTAGATTAGTTGCCTTGGGATGCTGTACCCATAGTAGTAGTGCTTTTCGTCACTATCCTCCGGTATTATATTCTTGCCGTTGTTGTTGGTCCGTAGTTGTTGAGATCGTCCACCAGTAGGGAAGGTGAACGCTGTATCGTGAATGGGAGCCTGAATGCATGTATGATGTACCCGTATAAGACCGTTGGAACATGCATTTATTTAGTTCACTGTGTTTATTGTGTTCATCTACCTTAAGTTCATTAGATGTGCTTAAAAGTTTCATGGGCGATATTAAGCGGGTTAGAAGAGAAGTTGACATTCAGATGCCAGCAGATCAGCCATGAACATAGGACATTGTATCGACTAATTGTGGATGTCCTAGCAGAACACTTGAATCTCTTTAAAACAAATCCGCCGTTAGATTTGAATTCCTTGTCCCTTGTTGTGAAGGGAACCTTTGTTGTTTGAATTTTTCTCTTGCAATACCTCCTTATTCTGTGGTCTATGACCCCACCGCCTTCATGACGTGTAAGTTGGTAGTAGCTGCCTGGTTAATAGCTTATGGTGCCACGACGACACCGAGGGCTCTCTGTGGAACAACTGCCACATGGTGATGCTGCTCGGCACGCGCTGGTATCGAGGTTGTTAACCAAGTACCTTTGTTGAGTTACACCGCCACACTGTTTTGGCTATAAAATTTTCTCCTTGGAAATATTTGGGTGTTCAAACGGGAAATCCACAACGGGTTGATGCAGAAGTGTTCTCTCTAGTAACCAAGAGGAGATGGTTTTGGAGGAAGAAAGTATGACATGGTCTCAGTCTACATGAAAGACGGATGTGGTCGATTAAAGGAAAGAAAAAGAAGAGTAGTAAGGAAAGTTAGCCTCGGATAGTCCGAGAGTAATTGAAAAGTCTGAGTGGATGTCATGTCCCAAGCCCTATGTTTAGTTGGCCGTGCTACGCATGCTGAGTTATTCGCTGCATGCCTTGCGAACGCCATCAGTATCGGGTCCATTATCGCCCCGTTTTCGCATGGCCGCGGCATCATGTCGTGCTCGCCGTCTTTGTGCACTGTGCGTTTCTCCTTTATCCACAATTTGGTCGGCTCTTGACTCTCACACCTCATCTCTTATACCGGACCCCCTTCCCTCTCCTTTCTTTCTTCTTTTGTGAACATGCCCGATGCACGCCTACCTCATCGAGCGGACCCCCCTGTCTTCTCCTTTATTTCCCCCTCTGCCGCTCGCACAGGAGGCGCACCATGTCTCCAACCTTATCTCCATAGCATGCACCATCTGTGTATCCCATCCCCGCCGCATCCGCTTCCGGTGTGCTGCTCCCCACCTCCATTCACCTCTATAAAATACCCTTGGTCCTTGTTCTTCTTCTTCGTCCCCATTCTCCTCGCATTTGGAGGAGAGTTACGAAATCCAGTCGACATTGTGAACCTAGGTTCGTCAGTCTGAGGTGATGGTGTGATCTGAGAAGAAGAAAGGATCTGGCTCGACGAAGAAGTTCCAGTTCTCTTGGTTAGTTGATCTTAGGGTTCACGATGTTTTACTTCTCAGTCAACTATTTCTGGATCTATTGGTGCTACGCCATGTTTTGGATAATCAACTTCTTATTGTTTCTCCATTGCCCTCGTCTATCTCAACTTCTGGAGTAAGTCTCGGTTGTATCAGGTTGCTCTTAGCCATGTATCTCTAAAGCCCTGTGTGGTTTAGTATTCGAAGTCGTGTAACCTTTCGTGTAGTCCCTGATCTACGAAATGTAATCGCGTTTTCCCTTTTCTGGTTCTTGCTTCGAATTTTGGGACAAGATTCTTTTTAAGGGGGGTTGATGGTAACACCCCCGGTGTTACGATCTCGTTTAGCACCGCGATTTAGGCCTAAGAAAAAATTTTGAATCGAGTTTTCTCGGATTTTTTATTTAAAACGTATTCGACGCGATAAGCGAATCCTGCGTGACTTAATTTCGTGGACTCAAATAAACGTCCAGGTTAAAATTTCTCGGTGCGTAAAGATATTTAGGAATGTCGGACGACGATGCTAGCAAACGGTTTGTTCTGTTAGATTGAGGATGAAAAGCAACTCTTATAAATAAAATAAAATCCATTAATAAATAGAACGGTGTATATATATATATACTCATAGGTTCATTTTGACAAGCATGAACTGAGGAGAGAGTGAGCGCAGTAGCTTCGTTTGTTTTTCCTGGCGTGCAGCGTACTCGCCTGGCACTGCTATTGATCGTTGTCTCGTTCTCGTCGTGGCTCTGCATTTCCAAAGTCTACTCATTCGTCCGCATCCATGCTCGCCGGCTTTTGCGTTTACTTCTTTGCCTGCCTTGCTGGTGTCTGCTGCCACGATCTTATCCATGTCTGTCGCTGCTAGTCCTTGCTGCCTCTGCTGTCTCTGTGGCCGACGCGTAAAGCTCCAACTCACGAGTTCCCATGTCCCTGCCGGCCACATTGTGACAGGCCGCCCTGCCCCCGCGCCGCGTTTATGAGGTCGGTGGCGTACCGCACGGGGTCGCGCTTGTGTGGTGTCTCCTTGTCCCTGCTAGCCTCTTGCTTTTCTTTCCTGGCTTCCCTACAGATCAGAATCAGATCGGACGGACGGGAACGAAGGAAGATCGAGTTAGCTGGCGTTGCCTCGCTGTTTCCCGCCATGCATGATATGACATGCAGAGCTAGCGCCAAACTACACCGAGCACCAGCAGCCACATCTGTAGAACTGCGTGCAGTACGTGAGTGTCGCGTCCATGTCACAGCAAAATATATGTACCATCTCCTTCTAAAATATATATATTTAAGTTCCAATTTCTCTAAAACAGCTTTATACACCGCCTCCGTCCAACTGCCTGTATTCGCAGCTGCTGCCGTGTACGGCTTGCTTGCGTGTTCTCCGGGAGAGCACGTGGTCCTGCTCCGCTCCCTGCTGGCGAGCTCGCTCTCAGCTCCTTCGCGTGCTCGGCCGAACCTCTTGTTTTTCTCGTGTCGGGTAATTCTTGCTGAGTACAATTGAGTACTCAGAGTTTTATTCCCCCTGTTGCAGGTGACAGGTGGATGCTGGAGCTGATCTTTGTGTGTGGATACCTTCTGGTGGGCTCAGTGAGGATTCCTTTACGCTGCGATCGTAGTTGTTATTTATAACTCTCACCAAATGTTTTTATAAATGAAAGTTTCATAATCTGTTGTCGTAGTTTATTTATCAATACTGCATCATGTCATGATTAGATATTCATTTCCGCTGTAATTCTGATCACATGTTTATATTTCGCTGTTCAATTAAATTGTTTATAACTCTGATAATATGATTTCATTCCGCTGTTATGTTAATAAATATTATACTCTGATGTTGTATTAAAATTGATGTAAGAAATGGTTCAGAATGACGTAACCTTTATTCTCTCATTTGTGATCCTGATGGCAAAAATGTGGATTTTTGGGTTCTCCCCTGGGGTGTGCCCGACGAAACCGAGTAATTTAGTGTTCTCCTTTGGGTGCTTAGCGTCTAATGAAAGACAAGCACTCCTGGGAGGCATTAGATTAGGCGGTTCTGCCACAGGAGGGGAGCAGGAGAGTCGGAGTCGCGTGGGGGAGAGGAAAAGTCACGCGTGGGGGAGGGCGTCGGGGCATAGGGAGGGCCCTGCATTGAAGCCCAGATGATCCAAATAATGTTGGCCATCAGATCGAGTTGAAGCCTTTGAGGGAGCTTTAGCAGCCATTGATTTTAATGATGTTAAAATATTGGGTACAAAATCTTTGTTGCACAATGGTTAGACTATCTCAGCGGGGACGCAATCTTGGGTGTATCAAGCCTTATTTTGAGTGTTCCCTTATAGTAGAGATATGCGATGGATCTCTGACCAATGGAAGCATTATCGGCCATATGTAAAAGGCCACGGCTCTGAGCAAGATTAAAATAATGCGCTCGTTATTACAAAGTAAATCATACGTTTTTTAGATAAAGGATAGTTTATATCCGGTTTCATCTACCGAGGAAGAATCAGGCCCATTATTACAAAGTTCACAGCACACCACTTTCAAGGTTGAGAAGCTCACATCTAGACTTTGGGAAACAGAACATGAAGAGAAGTCTTGACTAACAAAGACCAAAAAACCTAGTAGATAACCATCCACCGGAACTAAAGAAATGTAGGGCTGAAGTCTCCAAATGCTGCCCAACAAGGGTCAGGTGGTCCCGTAGATCATCACGCCGCTGCAGTCTTGCCCACTGCCGTAGCCATTGGGTTCCCCTGAAGAGCACAGCAAAAAAGTTTTTGGTCTACATTTGTCAAAAACCACTTCATTTCTTGTTAACCAAATTGTCCAATATAAAGCCGCTGCTGCCGTTAATAACAATGAGTTATAAATAACACCACCCATCTTAGACCAAGTAACAAATAAATCGTCTTTGTTGAGAGGAGGTGCTATTCCAAATAATAAGTGTACAACGCGCCACAGAAATTTCGCATAAGAACATTCAAAAAAAAAGGTGGTGAATAGTCTCTGTAGAGTGACAAAAGCAACAACTTTTGTCACCATTCCAGTTACGTCTTGCAAGGTTATCTTTGGTTAGGATTACACCTCTTTTTAGGTACCACAAGAATATCTTTATTCTTGTAGGAATCTTGATCTGTCATAAATCTTGTGACACTCTGACACCATTGTTAATTAACTTAGCATACATAGATTTAACCGAGAAGGTACCTGATGAATGTAAAGCCCAAACAAATGTGTCTCTTTCCCCCAGTAAGTTCACATCTTATATAGAAGCAACAATTCTAAGCCAGTCCCTTAGATTCCTACTCACTAAGTTGCGGCGAAAGGAAATGTTAAGTGGGACTGAAGCAAGTACTCTTGCCACTGAATCTTGTTTTCTTCTCACAATATTGAACAACGCAGGAAATCTATCTTTTAGTGGCTGGTCACCCAACCAAGCATCAATTTAAAAACGAGTTTGTGATCCGTCTTTCACTCTGAATGAACCCAAACCCATGAAAGTATCTTTAACATTCATCAAGCCTTTCCAGAAATGAGAGTCAGTTGGCTTTTTAGTACAACTCCCTAGAGTCTTATCTTTTATGTATTTATTCCTCAATAATTCTTGCCACATGCCATCCTCATTTAGCAATTTGAAAAGCCATTTACTTAACAGACATCTGTTTTGTAAGTCCAAATTTTGAATACCTAAGCCACCTTGGATTTTTGGTTGGCACAAAATTTCCCATTTAGCCGGCCTATATTTACGCTTGTGTTGGTCATTTTGCCAGTAGAATCTTGATCTTAAACAGTCAATCTTTTCCAAAACTCCTTTTGGGAGTTCAAAAAATGACATCATAAACATCGGTAAGCTAGAGAGCACCGAATTTATTAAAACCAAGCGACCTCCTACCGAAAGCAACTTGCCTTTCCAACCACTAAGCTTCTTCTCAATTATGTTTTCGATTGTCTGCCAATCTTTATTACTCAACTTCCTAGTGTGTATAGGTAAACCAAGGTAACGGAAAGGAAACTTACCCACCCCACATCCAAACTGCTGCGAGTAAAACACCTTATGATCCTTTGCCTTACCAAAGCAAAAGATCTCACTCTTGTGAAAGTTAATTTTAAGCCCTGAGAGTTTCTCAAAAGTACTTAAAATTAACTTCATGTTTCTCGCTCTTCTCAACATCATGGCTCATAAATATTACTGTGTCGTCCGCATATTGGAGGATGGACAAGCCATCTTGGACAAGGTGAGGTAAGACCCCTTCTACCTGACCTACTTCCTTTGCTCTAGCAATCAGTATAGCCAGCATATCTACCACTATATTAAATAGTATTGGAGACATTGGGTCACCTTGCCTTAAACCTTTTTTCGTTTGGAAGTATGAACCAAGTTGATCGTTCACCTTAATATTTACATTTCCTCCTTGTGTGAACTGCTTCACCCAAGAGCACCATTTTTGTGAGAAACCTTTCATCCTTAAAGTTTGTTGTAGAAAACTTTATTTTACTTTATCATATGCCTTTTCAAAGTCTATCTTGAAAATTATCCCATCTTGTTTTTTCGAGTGAAGTTCATGTATTGTCTCGTGAATTATTACTGCGCCTTCCATACGTACTGCTTGGTGTTTCTTTTCTTGTGTATGCTGCTTTATTTTAAAATCAAATCAAATCGAATAAAAAAAGACTCTAAAGTCATAATCTATCCGATGATATCAAATCTTAGCCCCTGCTCACGTGCCCGCGTCCGATACAAATCATACTCCACCCCGACCTCACACGTCCGCATCCTACGCCTGGTTACGATACGAAGATTGGATCCATGTGTCCGCGTCCAATACGAAATCGTCGGAGCTCAGGTGTCCGCGTCCGATTACTGAGGCTCAATAAAAAATATCCTCGGTATAACGCACAGACATATATTTAATTTAAAAAAAATTGCATGTAGTAGGACTACAGCTGAGGAAGCTACGACATGGAGCTTATTAGCGAGAAGAAAGACGATCTGAGACGAATTTACCCACGACATAAAAAGCTTGCTTTATTTCCAGGCCAAGCGCTTTCCTGTTCTCACATTTTTCGTCGGTCTTTTGACCCTAATAAAAAAAATATCCTACCATCCTATCGTTTGTAAATACAAAAAAAATTGCAAGGCCTTATGGGCCCAGGCCCTATTTGCCCCCGGCTTAGACGTAAGGATCCCTCATACGGTTCCAACTGTCAGGCCCCATTCGCTTGACTGATAAACTATGGCTGAAAGTACTGTTGGCTGATTTGTTGTGAGAAAAAAATATTATTCGTTCGCTGAAAAAGTACGGATTATAAGATAAGCGAACATGGCCGTCGGGCTCATTGGTCATGTTGTGTACTGAAGCCCAATCTGTACCCAACCAGGTTTGGGCTTTGCTGGATCAAACGTGATTTGCAGGTTGGTTAAACTGATATGAAGGGAGTTTTCTTTTTGATTGGCTAGCGTCCGGATGTCCGGACGCTTGCCCCGTTCGGACGTCCGCGCCGCTGCCACCTGTCCCGCGCCTGCCTGCCCATGTCTGGCTTGCTATGCCAGCCCGCAAGCACGTGGGGCCTGCCCACGCCAGTGGGGACCGCCTCCACCTGCGCTCGCTTTCAGCGTCTGACACCAAGGCGAGACAACAAAAACGCGAGAAGGGAGATGTAATTCCCAATCTAGTTTTGAAACATCCAGATGCAACAAATGCAACATACGTCTGAAAACAAATGAAGCATTTTAAACATGCGTCGGAAACACTTGCAAAAACACCTAAAAAACACTTAGAGTCATTGTAAACATACGCAACATCCAAGTAAAAATAATTGCATCATATGTGTGAAAACATATGCAACATTTAGATAAACACACTTGCAACATATGTAGAAAAAACAAATGAAACATTGAGAACATGAGCTTGCAACATACGTGTACAACCATTGCAACATATGCAACATCCCGATGTACTTTTGCAACATTCGTATGAAACACTTGCAACATTCCTCTGAAACATCTAAAACAACTGAAACATACTATTGCAACATGCGCTTTTAGCGCAAGCGAAATGTAACCTTGATGCTTTGACGAATGGAGGTCGTCGTTGTGGAACTCGACACTGGCGTGGAGCTCGTTGTCATGGAGTGTGCGGGAATTCGCCGGTGCGGAGCTCGTCGATGGCACAGACACAACCACAACGGGAGACGTGAATATGGGCAGGGCCGGGGCGGGGCGGCTTGGGCGGGAGCGGCGCCGGCGAGCAGCTCTGGTAGAATATGTCCTGCAACCGCGAGCGGGAGCGCACAACATAGAGCGGCGTGAGCGATGCGGGTGAGTGGATGAGGATGAGCCATGAGGTTCGAATGGGAAGTCACGCGAGCAACGTGGGCGAGTGGATGAGCATGAGCCATGTCCGGACGAGAAGTCATGGGTCAAACGGCCGTGCTATATCATCATCGCTTTTTTTCTTTGAAGGAAAAATGCTCCATAAGTTGACTGCATCTTTAATTCTTTCTCGTGGAGGCGAGAAAAGAAACTAAACAGGGTTATGAAATTATACTTCTTGTAAGGAATCAAGGTGTAGAATGGCATCTCGGTTAATGTAAGCGGTAGAACATGAAGCTCCTCGAATTATCGTAGCATGCCAAAAAATTTCAAAGTACAGCTAGAGCACGCTACTACTACTACTACTACTACAAGGACCAAGCAAGAGAGGCCTGCATAGTCGCGAGTCTACGGATGTCAAGTCGAGTTTTCAGGGGACGGCACGGTGGCCCTGCAGCAGGGGGCAGCCGCGCAGGCGCGGTGCCCGGCGAGCCACGGGAGCACCTGTCACGGCGCACGCTACAACTGAACGTCTTATTTGAAGGCCCTGATGATGTCATGTCCTACGCAGCAAGCCAGCAATGCAAACACATGGGCATGGATTACAAGTGGAGCGTATCACCGTCGCAACGGAACATTAATTTGAAAATTTGGACCATTCAAGTGCGCTCGTGCTAGTAGTTTTTTTTTAGGTTTGCCTACTCTCGGTGAAAATCTTGTCTCCCAGACTCCCGCACCTGAGTTTCAATGCTTTTTTTTTCTCTTTCCCTTCTTCCTAAACAACATGCATGGACGGGAATGGGTTTTAATGGTTCTCCAACACAACACTTGAGTTTTGACAATGTGGTGCTACAGTAAATATGTGCTAATCATGGATTCATTAGGCTTAATAGATTCATCTTGCTAATTAGTCTACTCCTGTGCAATTAGGTTTATAATTAGCTCATGTTTAGTCCTCCTAGTTAGTATCGAAATGTCCGATGTGACGTGGGCTAAACTTTAGCCCTTTGATTCAAACACCCCCTTAATAGCTTGAGGGCTCGTTCAGCCGTGGCTGGACCAGGTTTCGATACCGGCGACAATACTTCAGTTTTCAATACAGGCGGCCCCGTTCTACCCGGAATGACGCCCCATAACGGCCCGTTCCAAAATAAACAAACGGGGCCTAAAGAGAATGCATAGGTAGAAGGAAATAAAACTGAGATTTGGGTGAAAATCTTCTCTCTCATACTCTAATTTTAGTTACCAGTATCAAATTACACTAGACTAGGTAGCGTGCCCGTGCGTTACTACGGGATAACTAACAATTTATACTAAAAACACACGGATCACACGATAAGATAACAATACTGTAAAAAATAAATACCAACGTTAAAGTGACATTTAATCCAAAAAGCAAAGTTTATGAATTTAACATAGTCACGGAGTGTGCGGCGTCGCAGGCTCACAAACTCTACTTTATAGACATTTCCGTGATGCGGCTAAGATAATGTTTTATATTGGCAGGAAGAAATCTCCGATATCCATTTCTTTCATTGTAATCCATTTATCTAGACAATGTTTGAGGTGAGGGCACGGTTACAGTTTTTATTAGCTTTGCGATATTGTCCGAAGCTATGAGATGATTGATGTCTTGCAATGATCCTTCCAGAGATTGGGTCGAATCCAACCTAGAGCCTCGGAACCCTGCATCTTTTTCTTAGACGGGCTTCACTTCGGATGCGCCGGTAGCAATATCAACGATCTCCAATCGATGGACCAAGTCATATGGATCCCCATACAATGGCTCAGACATGTAGATTTTGTTCTCCTTATACTTAGATACACTTGTTCCACTGAAGCTTTCATTGAAATATTTAGACACGAACAGTATCTGATCACTGATGTTCCTCACCCTGGACCACTCCAGCGTACGGTCGTGGAGGTTGCACTTGTAGATCGCGCTGCTGTAGGTGAAGCTCTATGTCTCGTGGAACGTGCTCACCATGGCACCCACAATGTGCAGCTCACCGTTTGATTCCAGGTAGTTGCAGTGGCGACAGCGATGGCAGCAGCGTCGCGGTTGGAGTAGCGTCGGCGGCGTTGCTGCTGCAGACGGAGATTTCTCCAGTGCAGTCGATCGCCAAGAACTTGTCTTGGCAGTGGACGATGGACCCTACGGAGAACTTCAGTTTGGTGTCGAGCAGCGTCCATGCGCTGTCGACTCTAACCCGGCAGAACGTGACCTCCGTGGAGCACCCAGGCATGGCCATGGCCACGCACTCGCGGCTGGCGGCGTCAGGCGACGCCGAGAGCACGATCTCACGGAAGAACACGTCCCTCATATATTCTAGTTTGATGGCTCTGCCTGCGGCATCCGCGTCCCCGTAGCCGTTGGTGGGATGGAGGACCCACCGGCCGTGGACCCTAGACACGCGTTCCGATGAGGACGCCGCCACGACGTGTTCGCCTGTTGGCGGGAGCTCAACGCGGGGGGCACGGGCACCGGCGAATGGATTCAGCAGCGTCACGGACGTCGCCTCGTCCATGAGCGCCAGCCACCCACACGAGGAGCCACACACCACCTTGCCGCGCACGTTGGGCAGCGTCTTAGACAAGACCTCCTTCTCCGGGACGCAGTAGAAGCCGACGCAGTCCGAGTAGTGGTCGAACGGGAGCAGCAGGAGCGGCCCGAAAGTCACGAACGGGACGGCGGCGCGCCATGGGGAGCAAGCGGATCGGAAGGATGTCGCGTCGTGGCCTGACACGAGACGCTGCCCGATGGACTCGAGGAGATCCTCTGGCAGGCCGGATCTCCAGTCAGGGAGAGGTAGGGACCTTCTCTTGAGATTGGGAGGCGGAGCCATGGAAGACAGATGAACAGACCCAAGGGCAATTTCAGCAAGAAACAGCAAGCGAGGGCGATGGAACCCGTGAGCGTGAAACCAAATAAAAGGAGGAAAAAAGATGTCCCTTTTGCAAATGCAAAGAGGAGAAGTAATTAAATGTAGGCAGATTTGACAAGGTTCTCAGAAATACAAAGAGGTTCCTTTTGTCTTAATTCTCTTTCCTTCTGTGTTAATTCTCTTTCCTTTTACTCGTTGCCATGTATGCTGGTGCATGCAAACATGCAATGTGTATATGGATAGCACAATAATTTTCTGCTTCCTATTTTGCCATGATTCCTCTATCACATGACAGACAATATTCAATCAAGGAGAATGGCACGATCAATCAGTAATTAAGATTAACCTGTAATCAATGTGTAATCGGTTTGACCAGCCTATAGTACGTTGTATATTTATTTATATAGTAGCGTGCCCGTGCTAACGCTACGGCAACATTCGGGTGTGCAAATTAGAACCACCGAAAGATATCACAAACTGGTACTCCCTTAAATTAGGTTCCAATGGTTTCCTTTATGGATAATTACATTGCAACTCCACTAATTACCATACAACTATTTATATAATTGAAAATATATGTACTAACCTCTAAAATTATTTTGACTAAATTGACCAAATGTTGCATCAAGAAAACGAAGAAAAAATATACATGGTGCATTATCATATTCTAACAGACGATTTTATATATCGACACATATCTACATAATGCCCATCTTATTTTAGGCATCATAAAGAAAGTGTGCTACATTAGTTTTTTTTAACAGAACCTTATGTTGTTTGATAAACCTCTTTTGATAAAGTATTAGTGGAGAACAACACCCTTGTTGCTGACAACATATATAATACAATACTAATAACATATAGACATCTGCAGCATAGGTTGTTAGAAGTGAAGGCTTGCCTGAGATGATGATAGGTCTCCAAACCTATCTACATCTGAAGGCGCATGATGCCATCCAACCAGCTATCAATCCAGAGCTCCTCCTCATGACGGTCCACACCTAAAAGTGGATGCCAAAGATCATCGACATGGCTGAGGGGCCCTCGGAGGAAGGTGTAACAGAACCGACCAAATCATAAGAACGTAAGTACAAAAACAATCACCGAAGCGATCAAATTCCTGTACTTAAGCTCCCATAATCCCGGTAGTCCGGAAATCACGAAGGATTTCAACCAACTCTCGACATACAAACCAAGATCGTAATGATTCAACACAACACATCATTCGTTACAACATTTCACAAGTAGCATTCGGATTACATCCATCAGAGTTCAAATAAAATATTACAAACCAAGTTTGAGTGTGCGGAAGCAACATAGTTTAGTACATAACTTCATAGTTTCAAATACATTGCCAGATCAGAGTCATGTCCCACAAAAGCATTATCAGGTACGAGAACTAGTAGAGACCGCGCCCAACGGTCTAGTCTTCATCCCCAGCAGGGAGAAGGCAGTACTTGCAGCAACCAAAGAAGAACTGGTCATCTGCAACAGGTGGGAAATAAACCCTGAGTACGAGAAGGTACTCAGCTAGACTTACCCGACAAAAATCAGAAATAAAAGACACCAAGGATCATGCAAGGCTTTTCAGGTGGGCTAGCTTGACACATTTGCATAAAAGAGCTTATGAGCATAGTAACCAATTTAAACTTAGCATCAAGCTTATCATCATTTACCTGTCCACTAGATTAGCACCTGTACTAGAGCACTCACTTATTAGGAGCAAACAATATTAACCATAGTAGGTATAATAAGGCTATCATCATCATATCATCATTTCTGAACCATTAAGTTATTAAGTGTATCTACATTGGAGATAAGCCCGTCAAGTTCTCACTAACCGGGAGAGACGGTGATTCGAATCGAATTACAACTCAGCTGAGGGGGTATTCCTAACTCTCACCCTGGCATACTTTGCAAGGGTAGCCGTGGGTCACCTTTGGAACATCTCAGGAACCAAATTCGTGGGTTCGATCAGCGCCAGCACTCTCAGGGATTACCCTTACATCAGAGACGATCGGGACTTTTAAATCACCGCCTTGGACTCACGCCTCACGGCTCCTTCCGAGGCGCACTTTATACTTATCGACTCCCGGCCCGAGGTGAGCTACTCGGCCAGCGGTCGGTCATCGGACACGACCAACTAAGAGAGAGGCATGCGTTCAACATGAATGAGGAAAGGCTCCAAGAATCAGTCCTTAAGCGACACAGACGGAGTCACTTTGCAAACCAAAGCAAGCCTCCGTCCGGTCTTCATTTCAAATTAAGACCGGTTCTTTTCCACGATAGCAAATATAGCCAACCGTGCCACATGTAGATTCCTATATCTCGCAGTGACAGAAATCACCCGACTTCTACCGTGTTTAAGCAGGGGCTAAGCACTACACGAGCCCGAGCTACATAGGATTGTGGTATCAATATCTGGACAAGGATTGGATAACCAATGCGACAAGTGTTTGCATCCAACACCTAAACTTAATGCAACAATATATATATGTAACAATAATATCAGAATCGCATTTCGAAATTAGGAGGCTTAATATGCTCCGGGCTTGCCTTTCACAAAGTTGCAAGGACGGTAGTCGGGGCACTCAACGGCGACCTCGTCGCACTTCTCTCTGAAGGTCGCTCCTCCCGAATCTCCGGTGTCGGCTGCTTCTTCTCTCGCCGCTTCGCTCAATTCCAGCAGGGTTACTCCTTCCGTACACCTATTGCATGTCGATGCACAAGATAAATATCATGGATGCATAAGGAATGACATGATGCTCATGATGAATGAATCACAATGGGTGTTTACGAAAACATCACTGGACACTCGTTTACCGAGTAATTAGCTCTATTCAAATCACTTTAAGCATGTATCCAACTTAACTTAAATAACAAGAGCAACTTACCTAACTTGCATAACCTAAGATAAAGATGCTCATCTTCAGTTAAAGGCCTAACACCTAGGAACAGTACCATGAACTTAGAATAGTACAGACATGCTTAAAATAACAGTTAAAGCTTCATATGCAACAAGTAGTAACTTAATTCTATCATAACCAGAGTTCTATAACTCCAAATGACTTGCAAGAGGACATTCTGGAAAGCTTATGAAATTCTCTACAATTCACTCGTAAACATCAAAGCATGATTCTGAAGTTAACCAAATCAATTTCCAATAGACCTAGAATCTGTCCAGAATGACGGGGTTGCTAACTTAATTATTTAATGATGGTGCAAAAGCCTAATTTGACCAAACCAAGTTTACCAACTTGTTTTTCATATCTTAGAAACATCAGAAAGTATAGTGCTAACTTCTAAATAAATTATTTAATATCCTTTTCCAATTTATTTAGTTAATTAGGTGATTTAAGCAATATATAGTAAAACAATTCATAAAAATCTACAAAACTTACAGTAGCTATCTCATGCTGCACATAGACTACCATAAAAATTTCAAAGCCATTGGACCAACATAACTTGCTGTATCCAAAATAACAGATGCCATGTCTATTTCTAGCATAATTAGGAAACCTTATTAAAAAGTGTCAAGCAACAGATTTTCCATTTTTCCTAGCATCCTTCTAGCATAAGAATAGCACCCATAAAATTTTACCTTCACTGGATCTATAGAAAAATTATGAAAATTCACACAAGATCCACCTATTAATAAAAGGAAATTCTATAACTTAAAAACTACACATGCACTAGCTCTAAAATTTTTACCAGAGCTTCACATAAGCAATAACAGACTGCCCACAAAATTTCATAATTTTTGGACCACAGAAACTCAAGATAAAATTCAAACAAGTTTGCATGCTTCTAAAAACACATTTCAAACTCCTATTTAATTCATCCAATTTTTCTAAAACATGTGCTCATATAATATTTTTGTTAAATACTAGACATGACCAGGAACCCAACAAAATTAGAACCACATCATTTGGATCTATCAAACTTGAGTTACCTAGTTTTGAAATGGTGCACCAAAACTGTGAAAAATAGTTAAACAAAACAAAAATAAAAACCTAACCGCTACTGGTGGGCTGGCCCAAGGAACGGCGGCCCACGAACGCACAGGCGCGGCCCAAAGCCGACGGCGCAAACGGCCCAGGCTGGGCTCCCGCCTGAGCTTGGCGACTGACGTGCGGGGCCCGGGCGTCAGCTGACCCCATCCGTCAGCGAGACGAAGACAGGGGAGACGGTTCCGCCGGCGCGGCGACGGGGAAACTCGCCGACGGTGAATCCTCCGGCGAATTGGACAACACCGGCGTGCTCCCCAAGTTCCCACGCGTCGACTGACCTACAAAACCGAAGCTCTAGCGGTCCTTAGGTGCTCCAGCCACGGAGCTCGGCGACTCGGCCATGGCGCACGGCGGCGCTCGGCCGTGTCCCGGCGCGGCTGGACCAGCATTGGTGGAAGGATTTACACCCAAGCAGCTACTCGTGAAGGAGAAGGCTAAACGCGAGCTAAAAATGGAGGAGGGGAACGGTGCCGTGCTGGCCACGGTGAGGTCACCGGCGCGGCCATGGCGCAGCGGTGTCAGAAAGGTCACAGCGACCTTACCCAAGTCTAATTGACGCAGCTGTGAGGTGGAGGAGGTGGAGTAGGTCACGGCGCAGCTGCGGACGAACAGGGCAACGCGCTCTCGCGGTGGCGAGGCGAGCGGGGCGAAGGCGGAGCAATGGCGGACGGCGACGCTCCCTTGCAGCGCACGGTGGAAGGCGAGGAATGCGAAATGGGAAAGGGCGAGTGCGTTCGGGCAGGCGCGAGGTAGCTTCAAGGCGCGGCTGCGACGGCAGGACGCGCACGGCGCGTGGCAGCGCGATCAGCCGGTCGACGACGCGCGGCGCACACGCGTCCGGCGTTTCCTGAAAACGGTCGGTCACTGTAGCGCGCATTCAGTGTTCCCTTCTAAGCCTGACAGCGATACTTTGACAAAGATTATTTCCTAATCTGTAGTGATCTAGGCTATGCCGTAGTTAACAAAGTTGTTCATCTATCCTTGAACTACAACTCTTTCCACTGAAGCTCAAGCTGGTGTGGCTCGGTTAGGGAGATACACGGCTCCAAACATGGGTACACGAAACTGTACTGCACGTTAGGACTTAGAAAAATTTGCTGAGTATGAATCAGCATGTACTTCTGACTTGTGGGCCATGTTTGAGCATGTTCTAGCCATTTTCATGAGTTGGTCATAAAACAACTTTTGTTCCTTGATAAATTAGCTACAACTTTTGTAAAGAGTGCACAGCCATGCAAAGCTTCCAAGTTGGACTTTTGAATCAGTCAAACGATGACACTCCATGGGTCAATTTAAGTCAAACTTGCACTTGAGGGCATTTTGGTCATTTTGATCTACATGAACAATGTTCCAACAAGTAAACCAAGTATAGTTAAGGTGTATTAGACCCTAATCACCTATTTTACAAAGTTGTTATACCACTTCTACTGATCACATGTGATAAAGAAAGTAAAACAAGAAATTCATACATATGTTTCAATACAATGTTACACATGTTGCATGACCTTGTTGTTATCCTATACTTGTCACATTACTACCATGTTGCCATGCTTCAAGATATGAGAAATTCATGTTGCATTCATATGTTGCACTACTACCATTCACAAGCAATCTAGTACGAAACAAACAGAATATGCGAATGTTTCATATGTATGTTTCAGGGAAAATGACATGATGAGATAAATGATGCACATGTTTATGAGACGAAATGCAATTAGTAGAAGCCAAACACCGAGGGTGTTACAGAAGGCACATCATGCCATCTCCGCTCAAAAAAATGAAATTAAATTTCTTTGATGAGATGTCATTCATTCATATTGAACTGACAATTTTTCTGTTGCCATATATCACAGTTGTCCATAATAGGGTGGATCAGAACTCAGATTTTGTGTCAAACTCCAATTAGAACAAGGCCAGAGTGAATAACCACCTTTATCAAAAAATGTACATTCCTTCCATATGAGTGCATATGTCTTTGAATGTGACATAGGCTATCCTTCGTGTTGCCAAGCCGTCACTGCAACCACCAACCACAGGAAAAAAATTACAGTTCAAATTACAAGTTGAAAGGAGAATGTTAGTAAAAAATAAAGTTTCCATGAAGGTGGTGCCATTGTTTGTGCCAGAAAATTTAAGTCACCATATGAATTGCCATTCTGGTAGCAACAATGAATGCACAGTTCCTGAAGAAATATAAATTTAAAATTGATCTCTAGCCAAGTAATTGCAGCCACACTCAAAGACAGTTCAAAAGGAATTAAGAGGATCACAACTCTTGAAACTTACCTGCAACTTGCAAACAAAAATTGCTTGAATTTTTTAACCACTATCAGCGGCAAATGTGTTCACATCCCACAGAACATGATAATGACAGGTACTGCTTGTTCCCAGCAAAGACTCTGAATCATGAATCAGACAATTCCATCGTAGAGTGTAGTAAACATAAATAAATGGATTTCAACAATTATGTAGGGACACCATTCTGAATGCCAGCATATGTAACATGTATAAATCAAACTCAGTACCTTGACTAACATGTGAATCCACCAGGGTGCCTATATCTAGGACCAAACTATTGGAAAAGAAAATAAAGCTAATACACTCACAAGCTTCTTCCAGAACGCAGGAACACCAGAAAGAAGCTAATGAACGAACAATCACCGTAAATGATCTTGGAGAAGAGAGAGGAAACAAGAGGCTCAATAGAAATATTATAAGAAACAATACATGTATAATAGAAAGCAAGGGGAGAAAAACGAACAGAATACCTTGAATTGTTATGGATGCAACGAACAAAGTGCCTTGAATTGTTATGGTTGTGCAAACTGCATCCGGAGATAAAATTCCTGCGTGGTGCAGAAATATACCGAGGTCAGATTTTGATGCAAATCAACATCAGTTTTGACAAAAAAACGTATGTACAGACAACCTCATCGAAAAATTTGTAGGTCATGAAAGGAGGTAGCTCATCTCATCTTCCACCTTGTCTGTACTCTGTAGCGACGTGATGTGAAACTGGTTCCAATAACACGTGACCAAGATCCATATAGAGTTGTTGCTTCCAATAGCACGGACATATATCATTGTACAGACCAAAGCGAACTCACCCGATCATGAGGTCCCTGCGATCTAAAGCTTCTGCACGTAGTCTCCGGATGTGCAGGCGGAGGTATTTGGAGAGGCGAAGGAGAACACGACAGTCACCCTAAGATGCAAGGTTATGTGTTTCTCCTGTCCAGAACTCCCAAATCCAGTCCATCTTACATCCAATGAACCAAATCAGTAGGGGGAAAATCTCTTATACAGAAATAAAGGTACTGAATTACCTCTGAACGAAGAAATCAAATCGAAGTCGGAGCAGAGCAAATTGAGCACTGAAGCTGGAAGGGGAACTGGAGATGGAGGCAGTCGGGGTCACCGGCTCGGGAGTCACGGAGAGCCAAGGCGGAGTTTCGGAGAGGCCGGCGACGCCGAGTCACGCCATCGCCTGTTGCGCCGAATGCGCAGGGCTTCCTGTTCCGACGGCGGGATACGCCCCGCGCGGCCTCCCGCGCTGAACGACCACCGCCTGAGGGAGGGGAAGAGGATGTGCTGCTGCCTGTGGGGGCCGAAGTGGACGCCGGGAGTGGCGGCCGTAGGTACGGTGTTGTGGGTCAACTCCGCCTCCGGCGCGGGTGCGAGCCACGGTGCAGCAGTTGCTGCAGCTGTGGGCGTCGGGGTGGTGCGGGTGGCGGCGTGGACCTTCATGATGGGCACAGGTGTCGCAGAGGAGGGGGCGCACGTGGAGGGAGGAGGCCTCGTCCCCGGCGGCGGCGGCGTGGACCTGGAGGCGACGCTCGGCATCCATCCAAGCAGCGCGGTGGGCCACAAAGATCTCGGAGGCGCGGGCGTTGGCGCGGTGGTCCTAGATCGGCGTGGGCGAGGCGCGCGTGGAGGGAGCCGGCCTTGCCACCGCTGTATCCCGTAGGGCGCGGGAGCTGGGATAGAGCGAGGGGTGTGGGATCGCACCAAAGGACGCAGCATGCGGGAGATGTCGTGGGATCGCAGGCGTGGGCAGACGGATGAACCAAAACAAATGTCGCACCAAAAAATATCCACACTTTGTTCTTTTTAGTTATGAGATTTACAATCGATTTGCACTAGAGTTATAGTGATAATATTGGTGTAGTTTCTAGGTAAAATTGTATGTTTGGTTTCTACAGGAGCTTCTAAAATTCCTATCACATCGAATGTTTGACACATGCATGGAGTATTAAATATAGACTAATTACGAAACTAATTGCACAACTTGCGACTAATTTGCGAGGTGAATCTTTTAAGCCTAATTAGTCTATGATTTGACAACGTGTTGCTACAGTAAACATGTGCTAATGACGGATTAATTAGGCTTAAAAGATTCGTCTCGCAAATTAGCCTCCATCTATGTAATTGGTTTTATAATTAATCTATATTTAATACTCCTTATTAGTATCTAAACATTTGATGTGACATGAATTTTAGGAGCGATTAAATAACGAAACACCCCCTTATAGCGTAACTAAAATTCAGACGTGGAAGGAATATTTCACCTAATCCTACATAACATTTTAATTTGGGTGCGGAACTTTCTCCTATGCACTCGATTTTTGTCTTATAATAACGTGCTCACAAAATTCAGGTGTTGGAGAGGGTCCTTTTTCTCTTATAAGCGTGATATAGCAAAACCATTTTTTTCACTATATTTTTTAAAGGAAAAAATTAGGTCCACCTCAATTTGAGTAGGAACGAAAATGTAAAACAATGGGTTGGGCTTTCTAGTTGTGGGCTGCCAAGCCCAATTATTTCAACCCAATCTAAAATATATAGTCCTCAATTCTTTTTGTGGGCTCAAGCTACTGAACCAAAGAATGGGCTTCCGATTTGTGGTTGACATACTTAGATGGAATGCACAGCTTTATATGGTACAGAAACTTCTCAAAAAAAAAAAAAGAGAAACACAACGGAGGACCGGGAGAGGAGAGAAGACGACGACGACATTGAAGGTTGACTTGTAGGGCTTACTTCAGAGATCGATGACGCGATGTCATCAAATCAAACGAAGTTGTCATATAAACCGGCCGCTCACGATAGAAAAACAAACGATTTTGAAATCTGAAACGCTGTGGCCGAACACCGTGCTTCCTGGGCCTACGTGCTACAAGCTCAACAGGTCTGCTCCTCTACCTTTCTTCACGGCTTCTAAAAAAAAGACAGCGATATTTCCAACTTGCACAGCCGTCGCGGCGCTCCCCACCGCTCGCCTTCTCCCGCACGATTGCCGCTGCCCGCGGGCATGGCACCTGCCCGCCGCGACCTTCTCCGGCCCAGGGGCGCGTCCTGCGCGAGGCCACACCTGCCCGACCGCCGTTGCCGCCTCCACTGCGGGTGCCGCTCGCCGGGGGCACCGCCACTCACTGGGGCCACGCAGCCACTTGCCCACAACCATTCTCCTTCTCTACCGCGACTTAGCTCCGGATCTCGCTATCAAAGGTTTCTCTGCCCCCCCCCACTTGGTAGGCTTTGCTGAAAGCGCATGTTACAAAAGTATGTTTCAAGTGTTTCACATGCTTCAGATATATGTTGCAGTATATCGGTTTTGCGAAAGTAAATCGGGATGTTACACTGCTGCAATGGCTATACACGTATGTTTCAAGTGTGTGTTCCAAATGTTTCATCTGTTCCAGACGTACATTGCAAGTGTTTTATCTGAATGTTGCAAAAATAGGATTTGGATATTGCATGTTGGAAGCATATATTTCAAGTATTTTAGATGTTTCATATATATGTTGCAAGTGTTTTCATCTAGATGTTGCATATGTTTGCAATGGTTCTCAAGCGTTTTCAGGCATTTTTGCAAGTGTTTTTGACGCTTGTTTCAAGTGTTTCGTCTGTCTTCTTGTATATGCTGCAACTGTTGCATCAGGATGTTTTAAAAGTAGATTGGGTGTTGCACGTGGGAAGCGGCTGGCGGCGCGGGCGACGTCCGAGGCGACGCGGCAATGCCCGGGGCAACGTGAGCGACGTCTGGGGCAACGTGGGTCCACTGCTGGGGCGCTTGCTCGCAAGCTCAACGCGCTAGGGCGCTCGCTCGCTCGCTACGTGGGCACTGTCCGGACGCTGGCACCTCGGATCAGACGTCCGGGCGCTAGCAAGTCCGTTTTGAAATTAAGTGTGCAAAACCCGAAGAAGGAAAGCCAGACTCAAAGCATAGTTAAGGGGTTAGTACCTTTTCCTGCTTTATTATAATGAAAAGTGACGTTTTGATATGGTAGGTATTATTCTTTCGTCTAAAAAAGGATATGGTAGTATTATTCTTTTGTTGATTTGAAATGTGAAAAATATGATATATGGTTAGCTAACATGATGGACCCATTTGCTTATACATCCTTACTGAAGAAGACCACCAGGTTTCGTATATAGAAAACAAAGGGAGAGAGAGTAAGGATGGATTCTTGTCGGATTCGGACGGATGCGGATTTGGATACCACTATTTATGACATTTTAATTCAAATTCGAATAGGATGTTACCGGATACTAATGCAAAACGGATATCTCGAATTAGGATTCGAATTTGCATACCTACATGATTTGAAGATAACATGTATCTATTTGCTTATCTATAATTTCATAGTATAATAAAATCATTATGGATGAAGGGATTTAAAATATAGCTATATAACACCATGGATAAAGATAACTACCAAAATAAAAAAAAATTAATCATATTTCAATAATTAAATATATAAAATATAAGAAAGTTATAGATAATATATATTAATTACTAAATTTAAATAAAAAAGAATAAATTCTAGAATTATACAAATAAAATAAAATACTAATTAATATGATGTCCGGTTTTAAAATTAGGGAGCAAAACCTATAAGAGGCCGTTTGGATCCTTTTATTTTGGACGAATTGAAATCTACTTAATGGATTAGGTTATTTGGCTTGGAATTTGATATTTCATAGCATTCTCAAGCTCACAAATAAGCCTATCTCAAATTCATAGGGTGGGAGATGAAAATAGATTATATAGATTATTATACTATAATTCTACTCTCCAACTTATAACACACTCTTCAACTCACTTCCCTACAATAGAAATACAACATGTAAGTATGTCCCTTGTATGCCTAAAAATAAATATACAAATATATTTCATATACAACTATATTAGCTTAATTAATCTATGTTTAAATTGTAATTATTAGAATGAATTCAATTTCAAGTATCCAAATGGGTAGAACTCCAAGCATAGTTGAAGTGGGTAAATACTTTTTAAAATAATCATACTCTGCTAAAATTGACATCTTCTTGTTATGACAGGTATTATTTCTTTGCTGAAATGTGAAAAAAGTGACTTATGGTTAGCTAATAGGATGGACTCATTTGCTTATACATCACCATTCGTTAAGTCTACCAGGTTAGCCAACGAATTTTAGGCTTGAGGGTAAAAAAATCTTCTCGTCTGTTCCACACCAAAGTACAGGTCTGTGGGATTTTCTCGAGCTACGTAAGAAGTTCATCTTCTTAATGAGACAACGTGGGCGCGTCTCGGTCTGTGGGATTTCTCGGGCTACGTGAGAAGTTTATCTTCTTAATGAAACACCGAGGGGCATGTCTCCCCTGTGGCTCAGAGTTTTTTTTTAGTGTACCAGGTTAGGTATACTAGCAGCTGACAGCTCTGCCAATTTATTCTGAAACTCCGGAAGCAGAGGGCCGGGTGAACTGAACCTCGAAACTGTTAGCGAAAGTGTTCGTCTCCACTTGTTGCTGACAAAACATACTATAGTATACGTTTATGTAATATAATTTTGTATGATCGGCCTACAGCTTACTGCAATGTACCTGAATGCATACTTTATTATCTTCCGTTGAACGAATACTATGATTATGAAAGAAATCAGCTTCCTGGTTCTGTTTCAGGTAAAGGCATTATATCTGTTCGAAGAACCCACTAGACCCATGCTTCGAAATCTACGGCAATAAGTGTTCCTCGGTCAAGCCAAGGGCACCCACGAGCGTGGCCGGTGTTGGTGATGCTCGTGCGCCGCCGCTCGCCGCCGGATCCCACCCCGATGTCCAGAATCGATTGGTCCAGGCCTTCCCTCCCCTATATTACAAATGTACGTTTCTAAGTGTTTCAAATGTATGTTGTAATTGTTAAATATTGATGTTGCAAAAGTAGATCGGGATATTACACATGTTGCATATTTTTGCAAGTTTTTTCAATGGTATGTTGCAAACGTTTTGAAAAAATGTGTCATCTGCACGTATGTTGCAGCAAGTGTTTTATTTGGATATTGCATATGTTTCACACATATTTTGCAATTGTTTTATCTGGATATTGCATATGTTTCACACACATGTTGCAAGTGTTTTATCTGAATGTTACATATGTTTCACACATATGTTGCAATAGTATGTTTTAAATGTTTCATCTGTGTCCGACGTATGTTGCATCGAAGTGTTTCATGTTGCAAGTATTTTCAAATGGCACATTGAGTGATGGGCGTACAGCCCAGGGTGCCGAGGGATGGGGCACGGTAGAGCTAGGGACTGACGGATGGGGGCGCAGCGAGCTGGGGCCGGCTCCCTGGTCCCACCCACGCGGAGAAAGAAGAGGGGGTCAGGGCAAGGAGCAGGGCGCAGCAGGGGGCAGGGTGCGCGTGCGAGGTGACGGCGGGTTGCGCAGCCGTCCATCTAGACAGGAGGAGCAGCAAGCACAACGTCAAAATAGCATGCAAAGTTTTCCGACGTCCGGCCGCTAGAATTATCGTAGCATGCAAAATTTCCCGAGTACAGCTAGAGCACGCGACTAGCAAGCAAGAGATGCCTGCATAGTCGAGTCTCTACGGATGTCAAGTCGAGTTTTCACGTGACGGCACGGGCGCACGGCGGCCCCTGCAGCAGGGGGCGTCGGCAGCGGTCTGTCCAGTGCGACCGACGATCCGGGTGACAAGGTTTGAGTGTTGGGGGGACCTTTTTCACCTTGGCATAAGATAGGAAAACCATTTTTTTCCACTATGTTTTTTAAAGGAAAAAAATTTGGTCTACCTCAATTTGTTCAAGACCGAAAATGTAAAACAATGGGTTGGGCTTTCTACTTGTGGGCTGCCAAGCCCAACTATTCCAACCCAATCTAAAATATATATAGTCCTCAAAATTCTTTTTGTGAGCTCAAGCTACTGAACCAAACAATGGGCTTCCGATTTGTGGTTGACATGCACATCTGAAATATGGTACTGAAACACAAAGGAAGACACCGGAAGAGAAGAGAGGAAGACGACGACATTGAAGGTTGACATGTACATATGCCATACTTACTTCAGAGATCGATGAAGTGATGTCATCACATCAAACGAAATTGCCATTTAATCCTCTCACGATAGAAAAACAACCAATTTTGAAATTAGGGGTACAAAACCTGAAGAAGGAAAATCGGACTCTAAGCATAGTTAAGGGGTTAGTACCTTTTCCTGCTATATTCTACCGAAACTGACGTTTTGATATATAGTAGCTATTATTCTTTGTTGAATTGAAATGTGAAAAATATGATATATAGTTAGCTATCATGATGGACCCATTTGCTTATACATCCTTACTGAAGAAGACCACCAGGTCACGTGTATAGAAACACAAAGCGAGAGGAGAGGTCCGTCGAAACCACTCGAGGTGAAAAAACAACCGGTTTTAAAATTAGGTGAGCAAGCCCTATAAAAGGAAAGTCGAAGTGGGTAAATAACTTTTTTTTTCAATTTATACTCTGCTAATTGACATCTTGTTGATATGACAGGTATTATTTCTTTGCTGAAATGTGAAAAAAGTGATGTATGGCTAGCCAATAGGATGGACTCATTTGCTGATACATCACCATTCGTTAAGTCTACCAGGTTAGGTATACTAGCAGCTTACAGCTCTGCCAATTAATTCCGAAACTCCGGAAGCAGAGGGCCTCGAAACTGTTAGCGAAAGTATTCCTCTCTACTTATTGCTGACAAAACATATAGTATATGTTTATTTATGTATTAATTTTGTATGATCAGCCTACAGCTTACTGCAATGTACCTGCATGCATAGTTATTATCTATTTTTCTTCCGTTGAATGTATACTAAGGTCATGAAAGAAATCACTGTTTCCTGGTTATGTTCAGGTCAAGGCATTATATCTGTTCGAAGAACTGCAATCAGCTTGTTCGCTTGTTGGTTTCAGATAGGGCTTATCAGCCAGCCAATAATATTTTTCTCTCACAACAAATCAGCATCAGCCGAACTTATCAGCCCAGAAACCAACCAGCGAACAGGTCGAATGCTTCAAAATCTACGGCAATACTGACATCCAACATGACATCAGAACATACTATGTTTTTTTTAACAAATCAGACAGGAGAGCTGCCGATTGTATTAAAAAGTAGAAGTACCCAGACTGGGTAATACAACGGTAAGCAACTATCCACACGTACCGGCGGGTTAGACTGGGGCCTCAATACGCGCCGCACAACACCAAAGCACTCCCTGCTCCACCACTACCACTCCAAGGAACAGAACCCTTCCATGGGCACCACGATGCAGCAGTGCCACTGGACGACAAAGAAACCTGTCAACACACCATCGTCACCGCCTGCGCCGTCATATCACGATGTCCCATGCCGTGCCAGCCGCTGCCATGCAGGGCTAACCGCCGCGATCCGCTGCAAGCCATGCAGTCACCGTGCCAGCGCCTTCGCTTGCGCCGCCTGCCGACGCTGTCCCACGCCGGACTAAACCTTGCCATGCAAGGTTAGCCGCCGCAGTCCGCTGCAGGCTGCCAAGTCGATACACGAGCAACTGCCTCTGGTCATCGCCAAGTTGATCACCATCTCCAGGAACTCCTCGCATTGTAGCTCCCATAAACCAAGCTGTCTCTTCAAGATAGGAGAAATGCCAAGCGGTGTCTAGCAGCCATTAGACAACGCACAGACCATGGCAAATCGCTTCTGCTAGCCCACCTCTCCTGCGCCGATCTTCTCGCCAACTTCGCAGACACTTTGGTGCACGGCTAAGACCGCCACCCAACAACGGCTACACAGAAGCCAAGTCCCAATCGCTGCGCTATGCCCCCGAGCGCCTTTCACCACGACACACTTTTACCTTGATTCCACACCTAGGCCTCCAACCTCAAGACCACCACCATCATCGAAGCGCCACCACTGCCAGGCTGCCATCTTGCCTCCGCGCCGCCGCGAGCCAAGACTGATGCCGCGTCTCCAGCTCACCGCGCCGCCCACACCCGGCCGCCGCACCAGTCTGACAAGGTCACACCTGGGCGGCTCCACGCTCGCTCTTCTACCGACCCGGGCCCTTCACGCCGCCGCCGCTCGGCTCGCCGCGCTAACCATCACGTGGCCCTCCGCGCCGCACCTCTGCAAAGCGCGGCGTGCGCTCCACCATGCCACCGTCGCGCGGCACTCCGCCTCGCCGCCGCTCGGCCCTCCGCGCCACCGTCGCGCGGCCGTCCACGCCGCTCGCGAGCCCTTCCACACTGCCGCCGCGCGCGGCCTCGGGACGCCACCACTCCGCGCCGCTCACTCGTGTCCAGGCCGGTAGGCCCCAGGGAAGGGCTCCGACCCACCGGATCCGGTCGTCATTCGCAGATCCGGCCAGGGGAATCGGATCCACTCGCCGGAGCCGAGGGAGCCCCACGCCTGCCGTCGCCGACGCAGCACCAGGGCACGGCCTCCACACCATTGCCCCATTGCAGCACCACGACCTCCCAGCACTCGCACGCGGCCACCACCATGGCCCCTGTATTGTTGTGCGCCTAACCATCTATGATAATGATGTACGTTGTACTAGCAATCAGCTGAGTCCCCTAATGTACCTGTACCCACTGGATCAAAACAAGCCATTTCTTAACAGTACTCATCATTTATTTTCCTCCCAAGCAACTAATATATAATTAACTAATGTGCGAGATTTTTTTATTCCTTCCAATGAAATTACTAATGTGTGGGAAAGCAATCATTTCTGCTTTTCCAGTTTACAGGCCAGCATGTAAGTTTCATATGACAAGGCCCCATCTCACCATACCTGCTATATCAATATAACTGCAAGAACTCTACCACATTCATGTTCAGTGCAAATTGAAGCATTTGGTTGCTATTTACTGCGCTCTCAACCTATGCGACGTAGCACTTAAGAATAGCTAAATAAATAAACTTGCTCCTACAGTTCCTCATGCTTCAGAATCCAAAGAGTGTCAGATAGTTGCACTTCTCATTTTTGTAACAAGTATGTTGCAGTATCAACATTAGACATAAAAGATCAAATTTAAGAAAACCCCCCAATAAGCCTTTATAATCCCAACTCCCAAGCAAGTTGGCAATGCTCATAGATCAATGTTGAAATTTGAACTGTTGAATCCTGTAAAAGCCTGAAACATTCCTGCACCTGCTGTGGAAAAACTATTAAATGCCACAAGCTTTAAGTATTCAGTCAAAGCGTACCCTATTCCAATCGTGATACACATAGAATTCGACCTTAACATTTGGATGACACATGCTACGGACCTTCTCACATACCTCCTTGGTCAATGGAGGAGCAGGGAACGTCGCGTAGTTGATGACCAACCGTTTCAGGATTGCTGCACTGCTGGATATAAACTCCACAAGTTCCAGCTTTTCAGGACAATATGTAAAACCTCCGATTTCTAAATCCTCGAGTGAACTGAGGGCAATTGCATCAATTTTGCGTCTCTCTTCCAAGCGACAAGGGCAAGAATACATCTGGAAAATAGAAAAATGCAGTATCATTGCATTAGTGGAGAGCATTGATTATAATTCATAAAAGTAACTAATTTGCTTTTGTTCAGTTGGCTCCAAATTATACATATCCAAGCAAGGGCTTTATACACAACTAAGGAGTGACGAGACCAACTGCTACCATATATAGTCCCTCATCTCTTTATACCTTGGTCAAGAGCTAACAAGAACAAAAGTCCACTAGCTAAAGCAAAATCTTCAAACTGGTCCAATTGTTTATTATATCAACATTTGGAAAACACTGAATAAACGTTTTTCATAACCTCAGCCCCACCTCAAGAAAAAAGATATCAGGGAGACTGTCAATTATCAAATAACTATAAAAGATTGCAAGCAATTAAAATATTGAACAAACAAAATGGAGGTGTTTTATATATAAGGGTAAACTTCTTAGAAATTACAATTGGCGTTACCTGCTCACGACAAGCCTCGGCCTCATCGAAAACCTAAGGTTTACAGACAAACAGTAAACATTCTACGCGACTAGCACCATCAGGGCGGTGCAGGATCTTTTGGGCGACGTCTTCAGGAAGGATACGCTGAGTACCGCCGTCACCTACCTAGGGATCCAGAAGAACCATGTAAGATTAGGAGAGGCGTTTTGACGGCCGACTACGGCAAATACCGGGGAAGGCTTGCGCCCAACACATTCCCCCACATATATATACTTGCACAAAAGGGCCGCACCACCGCTTATCAGTCGGTCTTGCATGCCGCCGCAGCGTGTGGTCCGCATGAGGTCAAGCTAGCTGCTCTCGCGAATTGAAGCCAAGTGAAGTCGCTCCTCATCCATCGCTGCACACAGCTCAGTGACAGAAACCCGATCCGGCGAGAGGGAGACGAGAGCGAACACACACACACGAACACAGGTAGGCACACGATATTGGTGCTGCAAAGCGGCAGCGTTTCTGATTGTATTGCCATGCTTATATAAACTAATACAAGGAAACTAATCAAGATCTTTGAACACAATCACAATCAGTGATCATGCGCCTAAATAGCTACTGGTAAATATGGTAAGCTAAATATGGTAAGCTAATCTAGCACACAAGGATTACAATCAACAATCTCCTCCTAAGCCTTGCTGTGCTTACTATTTACATCAAACATGCCGATCTTTCCTCGAAGCTCCTGAAACCGAACGCGCCCGAGCGCTTTAGTGAGAATGTCGCCCAGTTGCAGTTCAGTACCAACGAACTCGACGTCGATCAGCTTCCTATCGCAGCACTCTCGGATGAAGTGGAACTTTACATCAATATGCTTACTCCGGTCATGATGCACAGGATTCATCATCAACGCGATGGCGGACTTGTTGTCCACCTTGAGCTTGGGTGCGAGGACTGCTCCTCCGACGAGCTCAGCCAGCAAGCGTGCTAGCCAAACTGCCTCACACGCAGCTCCAGCAGCCACGATGTATTCCGCCTCGCAGGACGACAGCGCAACCACCTTTTGTTTTGCCGACTGCCATGCAATCGGTCTACCGGCAAGGAAGAAGATGAGACCGTTTGTGCTTTTCCGATCGTTAACGTCGCTTGCTAGGTCGCTGTCGGAGTAGCCCAGCAGTCGAGGCACTGCTCCCTTCTTTTCTCCCGGATGGTAGTGCACACCCCAGTGCACCGTGCCCGCCACGTAGCGAAGGACGCGCTTCACAGCTGCCAGGTGCTCTTGCCGCGGCGCCTCCATGAACTGGCTGAGGTAGCCCACCGCGTATGCCAGGTCTGGCCTGGAATTGCACAAGTACCTCAAGCTGCCAATGAGGCTGCGGTACTCGGTGGCATCCACACTTGGCGTCGAGCCTTCCTTCAGCAGCTTCAACCCCATCTCCATGGGCGTGGCGCTCGCATTGCAACCTCCCAGCCCAGCCTTCTTGAGGATCTTGGTGGCGTAGGCACTTTGGCGCAGCGTGATCCCATGAGCTCCTTGGGTGACCTCGAGGCCAAGGTAGTAGGAGAGGAGCCCAAGATTGCTCATGCGGAAAGTGCTCAGCATCTGCTTCTTGAACTTCCCCACGACATCTGCATCACCTCCAGTGATGATAAGATCATCGACGTACACGCCCACGATCAGGCGCCCTTCTCCTTTGCCACGGGTGTACATCCCGTGTTCATCGACGCAGTGCGTGAACCCGAGCGACAGCAGCTCGGCATCAAGCTTCTGGTTCCATGCGCGTGGAGCCTGACGGAGGCCGTAGAGTGCCTTGTGAAGCCGAAACACCTTGTGCTTGTGCTTGTCGTTGACGAAGCCAGGAGGTTGCTGGACGTAGACTTCCTCCTGGAGCTCTCCATTCAAGAACGCCGACTTGACGTCCATGTGATGGACGCCCCAGCCGTAGTGCGCTGCGATGGCGAGGAGCAGGCGCGCCGACTCTAGTCGAGCGACGGGAGCGAACACCTCTTCAAAATTGATGCCGGGACGTTGCACGTAGCCCTTGGCGACAAGGCGGGCTTTGTACTTGACAATGCTCCCGTTCTCATCGCGCTTCACTTTGTACACCCATTTCAACCCGATGGCTCGGTGTCCGCGCGGGAGTTCGACCAGCGACCATGTTGCATTGTCGCGGATCGACTTCATCTCCTCTTCCATCGCAGCAGCCCAGTTGGGGTCGCCGTTGGCTTCTTTCAGCGACCTGGGCTCCTCCACGCTCACGGCGTGGCTCACTGCGTGCAGCTCAGCCTCCACAGCATCACGGTGTGCCAGTCCGGGTGCTGCATCCGTGCCAAGGATGTTGTCCAGTGTCCGGTACCGGTGCTCCCCCTCCTCATCATCATCAGCATCAAGGTTTGGGTCCGTGCTGAGCGGTGTCGCGAACTCGACCTGCGTCCCAGCCATCAGTGGCGTCGAGAACGGCGATGCAGGTGGCGGTGAGCTCGGTGCGCCAGGTGACGACGAACACGACACGGACGGTGGTGGGGAAAACGGCGAGTGCTACTCAGGAGACGTCGGCTCTTGAGCCGGCACCTCAACACGTTGGCGCCGCAGTTTGTAGTCGTTCGCAATGGTGAAGGGGTACTCGTTGATGGCGACCGACGCGTCTCCCTAGTCCCAGCGCGCGCCCTCGTCGAAGGTGGCGTCAAGGGAGACTTGGATGCGCTCGGTGACGGGGTTGTAGAAGCGCTATGCCTTTGATCCATCCTGGTAGCCGATGAAGACAACCTTCTGCCCACGATCGTCGAGCTTGCTTAGATGCGGGCGCAGGCGCTTGATGTAGGCGACGCACCTGAACACTCTGAAGAAGTGCACGGGCGGCTTCTTCCCGTACCACGCCTGGTACGGGGTCATCCCGTCGAGCGCGCTGGTGGGCGCCCAGTTGAGGAGGAACACGGTGTTGTGCACCGCCTCGCCCCAGAAGTAGCCTGGCATGCCTCGCGCGCGCAGGATGCTCCTCGCCGTCGCCACGACCATCTGGTTTCGACGTTCCACCACGCCGTTCCGCTGCGGCGCGTATGGAGCCGAGTGGTGACGTTGGACGCCCTCGCCTGCACAGTACTCACCAAACTCAACTGAGGTGAACTCACCACCGTTGTCAGTGCGGAGCACCTTCAACTTCTTGCCGGTTTCGCGCTCAACGCGTGCTTGGAAAGTCATGATCGCCGCCGGTGCATCCGCCTTTGAGCGCAAAAGAGTGAGCCACATATAGCGGCTCATGTCATCGACGAGGAGCAAGAAGTTGGCGTTCTCGGCCGGTGTTGATGGCGAGATCAGGCCTCATAGGTCACCATGGACCAGTTCATGCTCCTCCTGAGCCCAGTACTTGGCGGCCTTGGGGAACGATGTCCTCTTCTACTTTGCCAGGACGTAGTCCTCGCAGACTTGGTCTACGTGGTCGATCGCCGGTAGTCCTCGCACCATGTCCGCACGCCCGAGTTTGCGCAGCGCCTGGAAGTTGAGGTGACCATACCGCTCATGCCAGCGCCACGCCACGTCGCCGACACGTGCGGTGAGGCACACTGGTGCGGCGATGTTCATGTCGAGGAAGTAGAGCCAGCTCGGTGATCGGTGCACCTTCGCCAGCAGTTGCCGCTCTAGGTCGAAGAGGCGCAGTATGCCCGACTCGATGTCGACCTTGAACCTGTCCTCATCCATCTGGCCGAGACTGATGATGTTCGTGGTGAGGCGCGGGATGTAGTAGACCCCATCTAGTCGACAGTGTTCGCCGGACGTGCAGGCGAAGAGCACGGTGCCCTTGCCCTGGATGTCGACCACCGATCCGTCCCCAAACTTGACGGTGCCAGTGACGCCGGTGTTCAGCTCGGCGAAGACAGTGCGCGTTCCTGTCATGTGGTTCGTGGCCCTGGTGTCTAGTACCTAGCGGCGAGACGC
Source organism: Miscanthus lutarioriparius (assembly GCA_904845875.1). NCBI lineage: Eukaryota > Viridiplantae > Streptophyta > Magnoliopsida > Poales > Poaceae > Miscanthus > Miscanthus lutarioriparius. Next base: position 35,890,242 of record CAJGYO010000009.1, read on the forward strand.
CATGGCCTCCTTCTCTTCATCACTGAGGTGGAGGAGCACCTTTGGTTCGACGAGGTGGACACGCGCATGTGGCTCAACGATGGGCGGTTGCGACCTGGGGTGGCAGCATGACACGGATGGCGCGATTACCTCGGCGTCCGCGGCGATGTACATCAGCGCATGCTCATCCTCCTCAGCCTGTGCGACATCTGCCGCGCCCTTCTTCTTCCCGCGGCAATCCTTGGCCCAATGGCCGGACTTGCCACGGTTGTTGCAGAGGGTACCGGGTGGTGGCCTCCCGCCACCGGCGTTCCTGGCGCCTGCAATCTGGCCATCATGGCCATCACGCGTCGAGGATCCCGCACCGCCGTGACCGTGTCCTCGCGGTCGGCGCTTCCCGCGGTTGCTGGGGCCACCGCTGCCACCGGAGTTCTCCTGCTCATGGCGCGCTTTACGGCGGGCCTCCCAATCCTCCTCGCAGAGCATCAGACGCCCCATGGCGTCCGTGACTTCCTTGGGCTTGGCGCGCTCCTCGAACACGCGCAGCCGTCCAACCACCTCCTCGATGGTGACCTTGTTCAGATCAAGGAACATCTCGAGGGAGACAGCGGCTTGATTCAGCCTTTCAGGGACCACCTACAGCAGCTTCTTCACTACCTCAGCGTCGGTGATGTTGTCGCCGAGGGAGCGGAGCGTCGGTGATGAACTCAAACGGGCAGCTGAAAAACAAATATTCACAAGCTAACGTACAAATCTTCAATTTTGTCCAATAGTTTATATAGCAAATCAACATTTTGAGCACATTGAATGAACATTTCCAGAGACTCAGCCCCGCCTCAAGAAAAAAAATAATACACAACCGGAGACCGGCTCTTTGCCGAGTGCCAAGTGGATTGTCGAGTGTTTTTTTCGGGCACTCGACAAAGAGCTTCTTTGTCGAGTGCGGAAAAGAAAACACTCGGCAAAGAAGCTCTTTGCCGAGTGTTTTTTTTTACACTCGGCAAAGAAGCTCTTTGCCGAGTGTTGTTTTTTTTTGACACTAGGCAAAGAAAATTTCAAAGCACATTTTGAAGCAGTAAATTAATTCAAATGAAAAAGTTTTCAACTACAAAGTTGTATAACTCATCAAGATGTACAATGTTTGTTTTGGTCTTTTCTTCATATGACAAAGTGAAAGTAAATTTGTTCACAAATCTAACATATCTCTCTTGTAGTTTATGAAGCTACAAGAGAGATATATAAGATTTGTGAACAATGTTAGAACGACCATGTCGGATGAACAGATGACCAAACAACCAAAATAAACTTTGTAGATCTCGAAAAGTTATGAAACTTTGTAATTGATAACCTTTTGATTTGAAATCATCTTATCATGCAAAACTGTGTTTGAATTTCAAAATTTTAAAATTGGAACTTTTCAAACGACCTCGGATGGAAAAACATCCAAAATAAACTTTGTAGATCTCAAAAAGTTATGAAACATTGTAGTTGGCAACTTTTTAATTTGAAATCATCTTGGCATGCAAAACTGTGTTTGAATTTCAAAATTTTGAAATTCAAATTTTGTAAACGACCTCGGATGGAAAAACATCCTAAACTAAAAGTGTAGATCTCGAAAAGTTATAAAACTTTATAGTTTACAACTTTTTTATTTGAATTCGTTTAGGACTTCAAACAAACAATTTACACTCGGTTTAGTATAATACGTGGGGAACCAAAACAGAATCTAGACATAGGTGGCAGTGTGGTGCAGTGGTTAGAGGAGGAGACGTGCGAGGGAGAGGTTGCCGATTCGAATCCCGTCGGCCTCGTAGCCGCGAATTTTACGCGAAAAATGCCGGAGATGGGCTGGTGCTGGCTGGTGGGGGCCTCCACCGATTAAAAAAAATCCCATTTTTTTGGGTTTTTTTTCGGTTCCAACTTTGCCGAGTTGTTTCATGTAGCTTGGCAAGGAAATTTTGAATCATGGATACAGGATCCTTTACACGTAAGACCTATTGCTCATGCCATTTGGGATCCTCATTTTGGGCAACCCACCGTGGAAGCCTTTACTCGAGGAGGTGCTGCCGGTCCAGTGAATATCGCTTATTCTGGGGTTTATCAGTGGTGGTATACAATTGGATTGCGCACTAATGAAGATCTTTATACTGGAGCTCTTTTTCTATTATTTCTTTCTACACTATCCTTAATAGGGGGTTGGTTACATCTACAACCCAAATGGAAGCCAAGCCTTTCGTGGTTCAAAAACGCCGAATCTCGTCTGAATCATCATTTGTCATGACTTTTCGGAGTAAGTTCTTTGGCTTGGACATGACATTTAGTTCTTGTTGCTATTCCCGGATCCAGGGGGAGTACGTTCGATGGAATAATTAGACGCCTTTGCCAGCCCATTTTTTGTCGAGTGGCCTTTGCCGAGTGCAGCACTCGGCAAAGCCTTTGCCGAGTGCAAATTGGGTGGCACTCGGCAAAGCCACTGAGTCCGGCAGTGATACTAGGAGACTCTCAATTACCAAATAATAACAAGTCGAAGGTCACAATCAATAAAAATATTTAACGACCAACATTATGAATCAATTTGATCCAAGTTTCCTAAACAACAAGTTTCCAACTAGACAGCCCTAGACGTCATAATGGGTTCATGACTCATGTTGATCTACTCTTGTTAACTGTTATGTCACTTTTTCAGCATATCTGAGGTCTGCTTTTTCTCACATTCTAGCAAGACAAATGATGATATGCACGTCACGTCTACTACTTTTCTGCTACGTTACTCACCTCGTCTCGAAAAGAATTTCAATGATTATATAGTAATAACACCATCTTGTATTATTTGACCAAGTTCTTTTTTACGGCATATTTGACCAAGTTCATACCAATAACTATCAATATTTATAATACTATATAAGTACTTTTAGATCCGTTATGAAATATATTTTTATAGTACATTTTATTTGATGTTATAAATAAATATTCATGTTTTTTTTATAAATTTGATTAAAATTTAGACAGCTTGACGCAAATGAAGCTTGGATGCGATGGACTGAGACACTATTTGTTTTAGAAATAGAGTACAGTACTAACCAAGAAGAAGATTTGGTGCGTGCGGTGCCGTTGGGCAAGAACGAAATTGTCAAATGGAGAGGTTCGCAGGGTGTCTGTACGTGGGCCAGAAAAAACCAATTCCAGTCCAGCCCAAAGTATAAGGCCCGACCTTAATTGGAATTGATTAAGACTAAAAAACGTCTGAACAAACAAAATTTTAAATTTTCATCCCACCTCTCACCTATGTACCAAAACAAAAACTGCAAAATTCCATAGTTTGGTAAAAAATAAGTGTGTGTGCTTGTTTAACACAAGTAGAATTTCATTTTTTCATTTATTTTTTTCCTTTATTTTTCCCCGTAGGCGACTTAACAAAACTGTCATTTCTACGCCATTTGTTACTTGTTAGCTAATAAGGGAAAAAAGGATCGAATGGACTGTGCTCCAGTGGTAGGGCTGTCCAGGGTCTGGTGATCGCACCTTTTTCTGAAAATTTTTCAGAAATTTTACGCACGCGTGCACGTTCGGTGGTACTACGCGTTTCCCACACACCGGAGGCATCGCCTCCCAATCTACCGCACACCGGAGGCGTCACCTCCCAATCTATTCTTTGCGTGTGTACAGACACGTACATGTGCGTGCATACGTATGAGTGTGGAGTGTGTGGGTTGTGTGCATCCAAGTTGTACCAGATAAAAAAAAGAGAAAAAAAGGAGTGAAAAAATGTAGCCACTAACTTTTCAATTTTAGTTCTTTCAATTTTCCCTAGTCGACTTATCAAAACTGTCATTTCCAGACCATTTGTTACCTAATCTACGATCTACATTATATATATTTTACATTACACCACAACTACGCTACACAACTAAAAAAATGACAAATGTCATCGTTTATCTAGAATGACGAAGTGTGGCCGTGTGCGCGATCAACACACCCTCCGGTCGATTTCCCCCTCCCCTACATCTGCCGGTTTTTCTCCATATGCCAATCGCACGTGCTTTCCCTTTCATTTTCTTTCTTTTTATTTTTTGCCGTGCGTTGTAGTCAAGGAAAGGAAATGCACAACGATAATGATTCTCCATGGGTGCCCGACCCGTGCTCCCATCCGGACGTGGCTTGACCTGCGTAGGATCGGCTCCCATCTCTCTCAAAAAACCCACTCCGCTCATCCTCCAGCCCCTTCCCTCACCGTGGCTTTTTCCGTTCCATTGACGCGATGCGCCTCTGCTCGAAGGCGTCCACATGTGCTTGCCTCTCCTTGAGTAGCGCCCCGCCCCCACACACGCCGCGCCTCTCCCGAGCCATGCACGCCCAGCAAGCGCCAACTCCATTCACTGTCGCGCCCACTCCGAGATCCGTGCTGGCCGAGACCCAGGCGGCGATTTCCGAGCTCCTCCATCCTTCTCCGGTACCAGCTCGTACAAGACCGGCGGCCTTCCCCCTCTCTCCTGACGACGAGCCTCCATTCGCCAAGTAGGAAGAAGATGTTGCGCTGAAAGCATGTTGCAATGTTATGTTTTAAGTGTTTGGTGTGTTTCATATGCATGTTACAAGTATTTCATCCCGAATGTTGCAAGTGTTTCAGGTGTTTCATATGCATGTTGCAGGTGTTTCGTATGGATGTTGCAAGCGTTTTATTTTAATGTTGTAAAAGTATATTGGGGATGTTGCATGTGTTGCAATGGATAAACACGTATGTTGCAAGTATGTGTTTCAAGTGTTTCACTATTCCAGACGGACGTTGAAACTGTTTTATTTGGATGTTGCAAAAAGTAGATCGGGATGTTCCATGTGTTACGATGGCTTTACATGTTTATTGCAAATTTATGTTCCAAATGTTTCATTTGTTTTTAAACGTATTTTGCAAGTGTTTTCCTCTAAATGTTGCAAAACTAGTTACGAATGTTGCAAAACTACATCTACTTTTCAAATTCCGCGCGTGCGTGCAAAAGCAGAGCGGCGGAACCACGTGCGCGCGCATGGAAAGGAGCGGGCAGGACGGGGGCGGCGTGTGAAACGAAGTGGGGCGGGGCGGATATGCCGCGAGTCCAAGCGGGCGGGGTGGAGCAGGGAGCTGCGTCCAGACGCGACGTCCCGTCCGGACGTCCGGACGCTAGGCGTTCCGAATGCACAGCCATGGTGCATGCATGGAGGACGCATGCAAGGGAGGCAGATTTGCCTTACTTCCTTCCGTAAAGTTTTCTTCAGTTTTCTTCTGTTGATCACGTAGAAGTCGCATCGACGAATTTCCCGGCGACCAGGGGCGATCCGGTGGAGGGCCTGGTAGGGCAAGGGCAAGGTAGGGCACTAGCTATACGTTGACTCCGCCACTCCGCCGTGGATCCCTACCCGGAATCGCTCCCTGATGCAAGCCAATAGCCTTGGGCGCTGGTCGCTTGACGCAAGTTCGCTTCAGTAGCCACGGGCGCTGGACGCAAGAAAGAAGATGAGCACCTCAAAGAATCGTTACTTGGGCCCTGTCCTTGTGGGCTATGAGTCTTTGACTTTGGGCTGCAGACGGCCTGGCATGACATACGAGCTTTCGTTAGGTGCCATCCGTGACTTGCAGATTGCAGTCCACCCACCCGTTCCCTTTCGGCTTTTCCTCGACGCAGCGAGCACGACGCTTTGTATGTATTCTCGATCTGCCGGCGGTGAGGGCGGCAATCATGGCATCAGCCAGCCTGTCACTGTCGCAAGACCACCTACCTTTGCTACGGCATCTGAAGAACCTGAAGGTGGCACAGGAATGACGGAAGTGGAAGCGGGACGGGCCGAGCGGTCCAAAAGGACCAAGAAGGCGAACACTCAAGTATATGGGCCAGACTGGGTGAATTGAACAACGGCCCTGTGTGGCCCAGCTCGGAAGGGAAAGCTCACACGGCTCCTTCTTGTACCCTTGCCTGAGAAGGCAAAACTCGACTTGGTCAAATTTCCAGAACCGTGCCAGTAGGCGATGGTGGCGGCGGGCACGGCGAGTCGCCGGTGTTCCGAGACCTCGTTCCATTTACCCTATCAATATATAGCTGAACTCATGTAGTCGGTAACAATTTGGTATCGGTGCCACTGATTCCTGTTCTTACCCTCGCTGTTTCGATCCGGAGTCGTGATCCCCGATGGCTGGCTCTCCTCTGTGATTCGCTCTTGCAGCGTTGATCGCGAGGATCCATAGGTCCGTGCCGAGGTCGGCTTGATCAACAGCGATGGCTACAGTGAATCGTGATTCTGGCTAATCGTCAGTACCTTACCCGTCGTTAGATGGCCATGGCGACATAGGAAGAGCAGTTGGGTCAAATCCTTGCGCTGCTCGATGAGAAATCCAAGGGGATCAACGAACTCAAAAGTTCTATGTCGGAGATGCGGGCTCTGAAGACGGAGATCGCTACTTGGAAGCCTCAAGTTGACAACCGCGCCAACGAATTGGAGCATGCAGTACTCGATCTCGGCGAGCGGGTGGAGCGCGCGCTGGGAGTCCTCCTTCCTCCTTCCGAGCTGGTGGTGGAGGCTTCTCCGGGTTCCGTCACCATTGCCCAACCCTCTCCATCGACTGGCCGGGAAGAAATCTCTGCTTCCCCGGGCATGAAGGTACTGGGCTCTACTCATCTGGAGCCGACTCTGAAAGGAGCAATATCTGGGTCGTTAGACCACGGTGAGGGATCTACCCACCGAGGTGCTAGCTTCGGGGCGGTGTACACCGTCGCCCCGAACCCAACCCCAGTCACAGGTGCGATGAAGCTTCCAAAAACTCCTCCTATTGCTTATAATTTGGATGATTCTGTGCCCCGTGATTGGTTGATTTACACACCTGTTCATCCTCCCATGCCCAGTATAGAGTTCCTTACCTTTGATGGTTCTAACCCTCGGTTGTGGATCAAAAATTGTGAGACCTTCTTTGAACTATATGCTACTGATCCTAGGATTTGGGTTCAGTGTGCATCCATGCGCTTCATTGGCTCTGCTGCTCTCTGGTACCAAACCGTGCAAGCCACCCTTAGTGCCATGAATTGGGAAAACTTTTTGTTTGCACTGTTTGCAATAGGTTTGATAAAGACGAGCACAACCATCTACTTAGACAATTCTTTCACATCAAACAAGTGTCCACAGTCTCTGATTACGTTGAGCAGTTTAGTGACTTAGTACACCAACTGTTAGCCCATGACCCATCTTTTCCTCAAACTGCCATTACAAATCGTTTTGTTGATGGTTTAAAGAAAGATATTCGTGCAGTTGTTATGATGCACAGGCCTCAAGATCTAGATATTGCTAGCTCCTTGGCCTTTTTGCAGGAAGAAGCTGTGCATGATCAATTCTCCGGAAGAACTGAATTTGGGCCTTATTCTAAGAAACACTCTTTTGAAGTTGTGAAGCAATCATCTGTAATTGCTCCAAATCCTATTAGAATAGTGGATGATAAGAAAGTTGCTGATGCACTTAAGCCGAAGACTGGGGATGACTAGCTGACATCTCTGAAGAATTACAGGAGAGCAAAAGGTCTGTGTTTCAAGTGTGGTGAGAAATGGAGTCCGCAACACAAATGCCCAGCAATTATTTCACTGAATGCTATGGAAGAAGTGTGGAAGTGTTGCAGTGATGGTGAAGAAGTACTCTGTGCCTCGAATGTAGAAGAGTCTAACTCAGATGATGAGCTTATGGCTTTGTCAGCACAAGCTTCGAATGGCACTGAAGGGGCAAGAACCATCGGACTCAGAGGTCATCTAGCTGGCAAAGAGGTCTTCATGCTGGTTGATTCAGGAAGTTCCAACAGTTTCATCAACCAACAATTAGCTGAACTGTTCAAAGGTGGCAGAAACTTCAATCTACTGCTGAATTGCAAATGGTGAAACCATGCTGTGCACTCATCAACTGTGGCAGAACCTCCCAAAATAACACGTTTTCGGAGGCGCTCGTCTTTCACTAGACACTAAGCACCCCAAAAGTTAGCTACATCGGACAGTTCCATCGAGCACACCCCACGGAAGAACTTGAATCAATCCACGTTTTACCTCTAGAATCCAATAATGAGTACGAGCTTACAATACTTAGTCTATTTCATACAACAAGAGTTCTTGAAAATTATTTATTATAATATCAGGGTTCAGAATGCGATAATTAAACAGCGGAATGAAAATAAACATCTAGCGGAAATGATACAAGGATCCGTCTGTGCCCACCAAAAAAATCATCCACACAAGTACTCCTCAAGCTGCGCCTGCAACAGGATAAAATAAACCCTTAGTACACAATATACTCGCAAGACTTACCTGACTAGTGGGAATAGTTTACTGACTCTAAGGGGTATGATAGGCAATATGAGTTTGTTGTTTTCTTTTTGTTTGCGAAAAACATTACTAAAAGTATGTCCTTAAGATCAAGTTTAATTAGCATTTATGATTACTTCATTAGCTAACCATTCTAGATAAGCACATGTTCTACTTTCAAGCAAGGGTTGAGCAATCAGAACCAATTTACCATCTTTCATATTCCAGTTCTTACTATGGTGCTAGACCATAGCCAAGTCGTACCGTCTCACGAAAACGGCAATTCGCGAACCAATGTATCATAGCTGGGTACCCCGAAACACATACCCGTTGTACCCTAGGCACAAATAAGACCAACCCATTTCACTTCTGTCACGAGATCTAGGTCCCCGTCCAAACTTAGACTCCAAGCCTCCATACTTGAGACCCGGTCTCAATATGGTGCTTAGACCTCCATCTTTCTCTGTCTTCGATCAGTCGGTCCAGAAAAGAGCCAGAACCCATGACAAGAGCGTAACGAGTCTTCCCGCTCCCATAAGCAAGTATGTGCTCAAGATAATAAGTCTGTGACCCGACTACCATCCACAGCAACGGACAGTCCTCAATCGACATGGACAGGAAAAATAGTGTAACCAAGCTAAGCCCCGTGGCCGCGGGACATAACTCGTTACACCCACCAATACACATACCATATCTTTGTCCGGTCTCCATTTTTTCTTTCATTATTTTTATCATGAGAGTAATTATAATAATCACCTATTATGAGGAACGGCAGGTTACTCACACTACCAAAAACCTAAGCATAGCAGCTACTCGAACCTGCAATAGTAAGACTCATAGGACAGATATATCTATGCATGTGGTTTCCATAAAATTCCTGTAACGTAAATGCACATCACATATATACATATAGTGATTATCAAAAATAAGGGTTATGCACCGGGGCTTACCTTGAGCAGGCGCGGTGTCAACTACGTCAATCAGTGGCGGCTCCAGGACCTCCTCCCTCACGAGGACCTCCTCCTCATATTCCTCGACGATCTCCTCGAACTCGCGATCGTCTGTGGTCACTATCTCCACCAACTCGTTCTCTACATGCATGCGATGATGATGCAACCATTCAGCATTTAGGCAACAACAACTCTTAAAATAAGAATACGCACACCAAGCTACTAAGCTAGCTCTAATGACTAAGATACAAAGCTAACTATCATCTTCATCAAGTAAAGTATTGGGGTTCAACTAACAAATACGTAGCTTTGCAATTTAAGGGTATATATTTAGTTCTACTAAGGATTTAATGTATATTGAAACAAAGAGCATTTAACGACCTTAATGCTTAGTCTATTCTAAGGCTACAAAAATTACAGTGAGCACATAATAATACAATGAAGCTATCACAAAAATTTCAGGACTAAAGCAATCATCAATTTACCACAAAAATTCTTATAATGATTAACTTAACAATATTAAGCATTCTCAAACGATTTAATAGCTCCTAGTATCAACACATATAAGTATGAACTAAATACACCAACAGATAGACCATAATTTTAGGAACCTAACAAAATTTGTTTCATAATTTTTGACACATACACGATTTTATATTAATTACCAAATATCAGCTCATAAATTAAATTAGAAAACCATTACTAATTTCCTAGGAAAAAGAAAAATGAATCTCCCATGCTACGCAGCACGCGCGCGCGCAGCGGCCCGCTGAAGCGGCCCACGCGATGCTAGCCCGCGCCCGAGACGGTGCGCGGTGGGGGAATGCCGCGCGCGCTGGCGCTTTTGCAAAATAGACCTCGCACTTCTCTCGAATTACAACTAAGTCCTAACGCTATTTCCCCTGGCTCACTTAACCCCCTGGCTTTCCTAGAATTCCCACGCGTGCACCCCCGGTGACTTAGCGCATGGCGGCGCGGCGGGCAATGACACAGCGCGGCCGCACCAGCCACCTGGGACCTACGCCGACCCTCTTAACGGGTCGGTCACCATCTCCGACCCGAGCGGCTACACTAAGCGGCGGTGTGGGGTGACATGACTTGCTGGGGAAGGATGCAGCAGCGCGCGGCCATCCGTGACGGCGGCGCCACTGTTCCGGCGAGCTAGGGCAGCTACAGACCTAAATTGGTTAGCGCATGAGCATCAGGAGGTTACTGTGGACCAGGCTGAGGTGACGGTTGGAGTGGAGGATGACGGAGAAGGGGTGGCCACGTACGGCCAAGCCGTGCGGCAGCGCACTACGGCGGCACGTTCGCGTCAGCGACGACGGGGAGGCGGTAGAGGTTCGGCTATGGCACGCAAGGCAAAGAAGGGATGAAGGCGAATCTAGTGGTGCACAGGAATTGGCTAGGGGTGAAGTGATGGAGGGCTGCCCTCGGCCATGGCCGAGTGCAGCCTTATCGGCACGGCGGCGGTCAAAGTTCCAAATTGGAGCTTGGTCGTGCACGGTTCAAGGCTAGGTGGGGTCAGACAGCGAGAGGACTTGATGATGAAGCCATGGATGTACTGAATTGAATGGAGGTGATCGCAAGATGCTTATTTTGATGGCGCGGCTCGACGGCGGCAGTAGAGAGAGTGATGGGGCACGACAGGCGGGCTCAGCTCGGGCTCGCCTTGGTGGGACGCAGTCGGCGTGATCGTGGAGGCACACGCGCAGACGTTACGGACAAGCTCGTGCATCCACGACCGACATGGCCCACGCGGCGCAGCGCCATAAATGACAAGGCGACGGCAAGCTCGGCCACGTGCGTGTGGCAGTGGCCGTCTCGAACCGGGCCAGCAGCGGCGCAGAGAGAAGCGTGGACGTGATGGTGAGGCAACGGTACCAGCACCGGCTGCGTCGTAGCGCGGGGCGGGTCGGCAGTGCGACAGCACGGTGGGGCTGGCGGCAGTACCGCTTGGCTGCGCAAGCAGCAGCGGCAGCTCCGCACGCCAGAGGCCAGTGGCGGCCAGGCCGCAGCCAGGCCAGAGCAGCCGCGGCCAGCCACGCGCGGCAGCGCGTGCGTGCGACCAGCGCCTGACGCCGTGCACCCGATCGTGGTGATCGTGCTCACCCGGCGAACCAGCCCGAGAACGTGTCGTGCACGAATTTTAAAGCATCTATAAAAACTAAACGGTTGTTCTAGGAATCAAACCACCTGCACCATGCTCCAGAGGGCTTATTGGCTACCAACTCGAGCTAAAACATGACACCACTTGTTAACTCGGTGTCACAAAATAAATTCCCAAACATGGCATTGTGTTGCTGTCTTGAATCTTGATTCCAAGTTCCATTTCTAGGCTATCAAAAATGTTAGCTAACGATGTTATTTTTCTACAGCAAGGATTTCATTGTCATCTACAAAGTTCATATTCCAAACTTTATTTAAATACCACAATAGTATTTTTGTTCAATAAAAATTGGTTTTAAACCCTACTTGATATACATGGGTTATGGAATAGCCTCTCATTTAGTATTTTTATTGATCATCTTAGGTTCGAAAAATTTTATCCACACATTCTATCACATGCATTATCACATAAACATGGTGCTCATGACATGGTTTAGTAATTTGTTTAGGGCGTAACACCGAGGGTGTTACATCAACTGCCTCAACAGATGTGGGGCATTCAAGGCCATTCTTTCTGCACCACTTTCAAAATCATTCCTCTTCAAGGTTATGATGTCATATTAGGCATGGATTGGCTGGAGCTCCACAACCCTATGAAGATTCACTGGTACAGAGATGGTTACAATTTTGTCACCAAGGTTCTGAGATCAAGATTCAAGGTATCCTGACTCAAACACAGTTGGGACCCCCACTGTCCAATCTCTAGTTGCAAGCTTTGGAGAAGACTGAGTCCATTTTATATGCTATACAACTGCAAGCAGTTAGCAATGATGAACCTCAATCTCTTGATATTCCAGATGAACTGCAACAAGTACTACAGAAGTTTGATGCAGTATTTTCTCCACCCTCTGAACTGCCACCCTTCATAGCTGGAGACCATTCTATTCCCTTACTAGAGGGGACCTAGCCCTTCTGTCTCAGACCTTACAGGTACAATCCGGCACAAAAGATGAAATTGAGCAACAAATCATAGACATGCTAGACAAGGGGTGGATTCAACCTAGCACAAGCCATTTTCTTCTCCTGCCTTGCTGGTTAGAAAGAAGACAAGAGATTGGCGCCTCTGTGTTGACTACAGACACCTCAATGCTCATACCATTAAAAATAAATACCCATTGCCTGTTATTGAAGAGTTACTAGATGAATTGAGTGGGTCATCTTGGTTCACTTCCTTAGATCTTTGCTCTGGATTTCACCAAATCAGAATGGCTGAGGGTAAGGAGTATAAGACTGCTTTTCAGACACACCATGGACATTTATAGTATAGAGTTATGCCCTATGGTGTTACAGGAGGCCCTGCTACATTTCAAACAGTTATGAATGCTATCCTGGCACCCTTGCTCAGATAGTGTGTTGTTGTCTTTATTGATGATATTTTGATCTACAACAGTTCTTGGGAGGAACATCTTTAGAACATCACTGCTGTACTTACCATCCTCCAGCAACACAAGTTTCATTTCAAAAAGTCCAAATGCTCTTTTGCCAAGCAGCAGCTCACCTATTTAGGTCACATCATCAGTAACCAAGGGGTAGCTACAGACCCAACCAAGATTGCCACTATCAAGGATTGGCCTTAACCCCAAAATCACAAAGACCTCAGGAGCTTTCTGGGCATGGCAGGCTATTATAGGAGATTTGTTCCTAACTTTGGGCTCATTAGCAAACCCCTCACAAGTCTGTTGAAGAAAGGAGTTTTGTTCTTGTGGACCTCTGTTACTGATTCTTCCTTTCAAGCATTGAAACAAGCATTTATTACTGCACCAGTTTTGGCCTTACCTGATTTTTCTCAAACCTTTGTGGTTGAGACTGATGCTTCTGCTAAAGAAATTGGAGCTGTCCTCCAGCAGCAAGGTCACCCAGTTGCTTATGCTAGTAAAGCTTTGGGTAAGAAGGCTCAATGTTTGTCCACTTATGAGAAAGAATGCTTGCCATTCTTATGACAGTTGACCAATGGTGTCACTATCTGCAAACTGCACCATTTACCATCTTAACTGATCAGTAGAGCTTGACACACTTAGATGATCAGCGGCTATCAACTCCATGGCAGCACAAAGCTCTCACAAAACTTATGGGTCTGACATACAAGATCAATTATAAGAAGGGCTGTGACAACAAGGTGGCTGATGCACTTTCAAGAGCTCAACATTCAACATCTTATGATATCTCTGCCTTGTCAGTTATCAAATCAGTGTGGCTCCAGGAAGTTCAGGACTCATATCATCAAGATCCTGAAGCTGCCCATCTCTTGTCCCAACTATCTATCACACCAACTGTTGGTTTTCATACTCTGCAAGATGGACTCATCAGGTACAAGGGTCGACTATGGATTGGTAACAACCCTTCCCTACACACCAAAATCCTTTCTAGCTTGCAGTCTAGTGCTATAGGTGGGCACTCTGGGTTTGAGGTTACTTACAAGAGGGTTAAGCAACTCTTTGCTTGGCCAAAACTCAAACATACTGTCAAATCCTATGTTGCACAGTGTACCACATGCCAACAAGCCAAAACAGAAAGAGTAGCTTATCTGTTGGCCCACAGGATCACCGGCTCACGGGAGTTGCCCACTCAACCGATCTTGTCGAGCACCCGCTAGTGTTGCCGAGCACCCACTAGCTGTACCGACCACGAACAGGCGTTGTCCGAGCACACACACTATGACTAGAGCTTGAAGAAGAAGGAAGAACAGAGTATACACACACGGCAGAGACACCAGCGTTGGCCGGAGCCCTGTTTATAAGATGGCAAGTCTGAACTCTCTTTACTGAGTTGCCGTGGTAGCCTATTTATACAACTCTATCATTCTAGTCCCAGTACAGCTGCCCTGCTGTAACAGTGACTAGATAACATAAAGGGCTGACTCTGCGCCGGCCACTGCATGTACCTACAGTGCTACAGGTGAGCCGTGCGGCGCCCACATCTGCAGCGGCTACAGTATCACAGCAGGGAGCCCTTTTCAGCGCCGCCTTCCCTTACTGTGTTCACACAAGGTGGCAGTGGATTATCTAACATTATCCAGGACTCTTAGCACCACTTCCCATACCCAAAGGGGCTTGGCAACTTGTTACACTAGACTTCATAGAAGGCCTTCCCAAATCCTCCAACTACAACTGCATTCTTGTGGTTGTTGACAAATTTTCCAAATACTCTCACTTCCTACCCCTTGCCCACCCATTTACAGCTCTCCAAGTTGCTGTCCTCTATATGAACAATGTCTTTAAACTTCATGGCCTGCTATGGTTTCAGACCGAGATAAAGTATTTACCAGCCACATCTGGCAGGAGCTCTTCAAACTTTTAAACATAGATCTCAAAATGAGCAGTGCCTACCACCCCCCAAACCGATGGCCAAACCGAGCGAGTTAACCAATGTCTTGAAACCTATTTAAGGTGTTTTGTCCATGCTTGTCCAACTCGCTGGTCTCAATGGTTGTCCCTTGCTGAGTATTGGTACAACACATCTTTCCATTCATCTCTTGGCAAGAGTCCCTTTGTGGTTCTTTATGGTCATGAACGCAGACATTTTGGAGTGGACATTTCTCAGTCCTGTCAACAGAGTGATCTGTAGAATTGGCTGGAGGAACGTGAACTTATGCAAGAATTAGTTCGCCAGCATCTGATAAGAGCCCAACACAAGATGAAGAATGAAGCAGATAAACGGCGCTCTAATCGTGTGTTCCAGGTTGGCCAACAAGTTTACCTCAAGGCACAACCATATGTTCAAACTTCTCTGGCTCCTAGATCATCGAACAAGTTAGCATTTCGGTTTTTTGGGCCTTTCAGCATCATTGAGCGTATTGGTCAGTCAACTTACAGACTGAAGCTCCCAGATGGTTGTCTAATCCATCCAGTATTTCACATCTCACAACTGAAGACGGTTGTTCCTCCATCAACACCAGTAAGCTCCATTATTTCTGATGCTACTAATGAGTTACAAGGTACCCATCGCTATCCTCGGTCGTCGCCTGCATCAGTACAACGACACTATCGCCTCAAGTGCTGGTCCGCTGGTCCGATCCGCCCTCTGCGCTGGACACCTGGGAAGATGAAGCTCCGCTTCGCCAACAGTTCCCTCGTGCACCAGCTTTGGGACAAGCTGGTTTTCAAGATCGGGGAGATGTCACCGTCGCAAGACCACCTACCTCTGCTACGGCATCTGAAGAACCTGAAGGTGGCGCAGGAATGAAGGAAGTGGAAGCGGGATGGGCCGAGCGGTCCAAAAGGACCAAGAAGGTGAACACTCAATATATGGGCCAGACTGGGTGAATTGAACAACGGCCCTGTGTGTCCCAACTCGGAAGGGAAAGCTCACACGGCTCCATCTTGTACCCTTGCCTGAGAAGGCAAAACTCGACTTGGTCATATTTCCTGAACCGTGCCGGCAGGCGATGGTGGCGGCGGGCACGGCGAGTCGCCAGTGTTCCGAGACCTTGTTCCACTTACCCTATCAATATATAGCTGAACTCGTGTAGTCGGTAACACAGCCATCAAGCGAACTGCTGCTCCTGCAATCCTCCGCCCGTCAGCCTGCTGTTTGCCAGTTCCTGACTTCCTGCATGCGGACACGGCGTCGGGATCCTGTCGTCATCCGAGACTGGCAGGCAGGACATGACGAACGTGCCTGGCACGCAGGGCACGGCACGACGCCTCGGCGTCGCCTCCTCGCCCCTCGGGGATCGATCTACGTCGGCGCGTCCTTCTACTGGTTGTGCCGCCGCCGCGGCCATGTCGTCGTCCGCTACGACATCGCCCGCGCGCACCCGCGCGTCTTCCTGTTATTCCTATTCGTGCAGCCTCGTGACGGACGCCGAGGCCACCGTGCCATGGTCCCTCATGACCGGCCGCCGGCCGGGATGCTTTGGTGTGGCACGGCTTCCGCAGGGGCGTTGGTGCTGATGCTTCCATGCCACCGCCGCCAGCTCCGCCTTTTCCTTGCCTACGCGGCGCTCGTGGCCACCGTCGCCGCGCGCACGTTTCTGATTAATTGTAATAATTCTATATACGATGCTTCAATAAAGCAGACACGAGAGTAGTGACTAGTACCTTTTAATTTCGAAAGGAAAAAAAGAGTGCCTCTTCATTTCGAATTTTAAGTGTTTTTAGACAAATTTCAAATTATAAGTTATGTCTTCATACATAGCACGTGTGCACAAATAAAACTCCAAGATTTTATCCTCCCTCTCACCTATGTACCAAAAAAACTGTAAAATTCCATAGTTTGATAGTAAAATATGTGTGTGTTTGTTTAACACTAGTAAAACTTCAGTCTTTTATGTGGCCACTAGTCCATTTTTTCCCTAGACGACTTATCAAAACTGTCATTTGCACGCCATTTTTAAATTCTTAGCTAATCAGGGAAAAAGAAGTGGAAAACAAAAACACAAATACCATACCCCAAGAGGACGCCATTTGTTAGCAGTTCAGGAGCACTACAAATCATGGAACAGCAAGAGCCTTCAGGAGGAGCAGGAATGGCATCTGAACCCCCCAAAAAAAATGTGAAACCTTTTTCAACCGTACTATCAACTTACCACAGCTCGTGTAATTCACGGGGATTTCCGGATTTGAATACAAACACAGCACCAGAGGTCCAGAGCTCGTCTCCCTTGTCTGTATGCTCTACTAGGCCACTACTAGCTACCAAGCCATCTATAATTTTTTCTCAGTATGCTACAAACTTCGCAGCCAATTTTTTTTAAAAAAAAAACTTTGCAGCTGCCAGCTAACAATACAAATGTTCGTCAAAATCAAGAAACAAACTACTACGTTACAAACAAGCCGAAATCGCTTGAACTTATCAGCTGACTTATCAGTTAGAATTTACATTATTTTTCTCTCGCAGCAAAACAGCTTCAGTCGACCAACCGAACAAGCCCCGAGGGCCGGCCATCGGCAGAGGAAGAGACAAGACCCATGGCGTCAGCACCACGAGCCCCGCGAGCAGCAACAATGCCAACAACAGCTAGCCCCAAGCCCCCTGCTGGAGCTAGACCTGGTGGACGAGCGTGTCGGCGGACGGCACGAGCGCGCGGCAGCAGGGGCAGTCCGGGTGGATGGCGAGCCAGGGGAGGACGCACTCGGAGTGGTACTTGTGGGAGCACGGCAGCCGCGTCACCCGCTGCCGCCGCTCCTCCCGGACCTCGTCCAGGCACACCGCGCACACGTCCACCTTGGACAGCGTCCGCGTCAGCTCCGCGCGGCGCTGGCGCCGCGTCGACGCCGGCATATCCGCCGCTGCCGCCTGCAGCAGGGCCGCTGGGTCGGGAGCCGGCGGCCGCCAGGACTCGGGCCCGGGCTCGGCGCCGGTCGCCGGGACAACGTCTTGCTGCTCGTCTCGCCGCCTGGTGCTCGGAGGGTGCCTCGGGGTCGCCCTCAGCCTGCTCCACCTGCGTTTGGTTCAGGCGCCGATTGTTAGTTAGGAGCAGGTTAGGACACAATCACACAACTCAAATCAAAAGACAATAAGTGTGCGTTTTCTTTTGACTCGACTTTCTTGTTTTGTGAGCGGAAAAGCCAGGCCACACCGCGCCACATGCAAGATTCCATCGTCCACTTGGCAGTTGCCATTAGTATGGTACTACCGCTCTACAATCCTCTAGAACTGGACTGGAGTACCACGCAGCGCATCATGGGAAATTGGGAATTTGAGATCGATCGACGAAAGAGAGAGAACCGGTTTGTATCGACAAAAGAAAAGATAGGCTCAACGAGAACTCGGGGAAAACGAGAATTTTCTCGGAGAAACAGGGCCATCCCTTTCGGTTGCGGGTGTTGTGTAGTGATCTCTACTAGTACATACTCAGCTTCTACTAGTAGTGATCACGCAATAATTCAGAGTTGAGACAGCAGGCAAACAAACAAGGAAGCCAACTCCCGTGATTGATGATGCATCTCCGATGCTGCAATCGAACTCCCCGCAGGTTTTATGGTGCCGTAATCAACAGGGCGATCCTGTATCTTATGCTGCTCTTGTCCAATCGCTTCATCTTTCGATAATCGCTCATGTTTTTCCTTTCCCATCTTTTCAAAAGATTCTCTCGTCTTCCCAACGGAGGCGTGCGTATATGCAGAACAGGGGAGGAAGCAGAGGAGAGAGGGAGGGAGGGAGGGAGAGGCAAGTCAACCGACCTGGACGGCGAGGTCGGCGGCAGCGCGGCGCCCCGCAGCTTCTCCTCGAGCCGGATGCGCGCCGCGAGCGCGGGCCCCGCCACGCCCGTCGGCGCGGGCGCCGCGTGGTGGCCGTGCGCGTAGTAGTGGTGCTCCGCCGACGACGACGCCACGTCGCCGTGGTAGTGCACGCGCCGCCGCCGCGCGAGCTCCACGCCCGGAAGCATCGTCCTCCGCTAGCTCCTGGCTGTTCCTCCTCTTCTGCTGCCCCGACGGAGGAGGTTCTTGCCTGCCTTGGCCTCGGCCGGCCCCTGATGCTCTCTTCTGCCTCCGGCGCGTGCGGTAGCGGCCGCTCTGGTGGATGTGTTTTTGTGGTATTACGGCGAAATTTCTAGTCTCCGGGTGAACTTGGTTTGGTTATATATACAGCCCGGGGAAAGACGCGGGTGGAGAGAGGTGGAAGACGATCATCCGCGGAGACGACGCCGTGGGGCGCGGCGTGCTGGACCGGGCGGACCGCGGGCGCCTGAGGAAGGTACCAGGAAAGCGCGAGCCGATTTCCAAAGCCCGGAAGGGGGATATTGCTTGCTATTCCGGACCTGCCTGACGTCGACGTCGACGGCGACGAGGAGATTTGGCATTCGGCACCGGCCTCAGTGAGCGCGTCAGCGGAGCTCGCTACGGCCTACGGCCCCTGGAATCAATTGGATCAATCATACATTACACCCGAAGTGAGGGCTCTATCCACGTTCCTCGTGCAACATGCACGTAGAAATGGATGGCTGTATTTTGCTTTCGTTCACAAGCGAACTATATATGTTCTCCCGCAAACGCACCTAGGCATTTCTAACCTCGTCCACCATATCAAACACACCTTACCTAGCTGGCCCGGCCTTGTTCGTTCATCTCTAGAGAACAGCATGACGCAACGAATTTGAAGATTGAGAGCATCGTCATTATTTATTTAACTATTGTTGGCTTGTGTATCATTGTAAATAAAGATACCTGAGGTACTCAAGACCATCAAAATTCAGCACCTGACCAAGGCAACCTTTTGCCACTCTGAACCAAACAGCTTGCACCGCTCACGAGCTGGGATCAATCGGCCCGTGCACCCATGCAGCTTGCAGCGCGCTGAAGCGGTCCAAGCGCATGCAGCGCAGCGAAGCTCCCGCGCGTTCTGTCAGACTTGACAAGGCCCAGCCAAACGTACAGTACGTCCAAAACTCCAGACGCAAGGCGCGACGCAATTCGAAAACGGCGCAACAACAAAACCACTGCACCACAGCTCAGCCGCCCGCCTCCCGCCGCCCGCCGCCCGCCGCCCGCAGCCGATGATCAGCCCGCACGGTGTGTGATATACTCCTTCCGTAAAAAAAAAAATAAAAGCTTGTTCACGTTCGAGTGCTTGTTTAGTTCCAAAAAGTTTCTTAAAAAGTGTTACAGTAGCCATCACATCGAATCTTGCGATACGTGCATGGAGTATTAAATGTAGACGAAAAAAAAACTAATTGCACAGTTTGATTGGAAATTGCGAGACGAACATTTTGAGCCTAATTAGTCTATGATTAAACACTAATTGCCAAATAAAAACGAAAGTGCTACAGTAATCAAATTTTCCAAAAATCGCGAACTAAACACAGCCAAATTATGCTTTTTTTAGTTCAGGTTTGAATTGCGGTTTTTTAGATGGAGCGAGTATTTTTTAAGTGATTTTTAACCGACTCCTTGTCCTAGCTAGCTTCTAGACAAGGGACCGTTTCGGCTTGTACAAAACATTGCATAGCAGTTCATGCTCTGAAGCAGTGGCGGTCCTAGGATTTTAAGGGCCCTTTGATGATCTTGTTGCAACGGCCTCGATTATGTATAAAATCTTATAATATATAGACGTTAATTTTACTTGCAAAACAAAAATAAATTCAATAACATATTTTTAATTTAACATGTCTGATAATTAACGAGGAACAATGTAGATTAAGCAATATATTTGTAGATGTATGATAATTATCGAGAAACACTGTAGATTAAAAAAGCAATATATTCGTTTTCTTTTCTTACCCATGACAAATGTTTCTTAGGTAACAGTCTAAAATTCTAACACCTAAATTAGAAGAAAAATATGACTATATGGGTACAAAGTACTAGAAGTCGAAATACTATACAAATAATTAATTTGGATTAAAAATAAAAAGGAAAAAATACTTTGGACCTAAACAAATGATCGGTGATCGCAATTCTTAAGAAGCCAAGAATCAAGATATCGTCGTCGTGAAGCCCTGCCTAGTCGCCGTCCTCGTGCGCCGTGTTTGTGTCTCCGGTAGTCTAGCTCTTCGCAGCGGCACGGCTCGCCAGCTCCGTGTGTGTAAGACGCACGTCGCGAACTCACGATCAGAGTGTGCTGTGTGCAGCGTGACTTCTCGCCTTCTCTCTACCCGAGGGCCGCGAGGAAAGGAAACTAGGAAAGAAATGCCGATATTGTCTTTTTGGGCCGCCTGGCCAGTTCTATGTCTCTCTTCTTATTAGTTTGCTAATGCCTAATGGACTATAGAACCTGAGGATTTGTATACCTGGGCTTAGGCCCCTCCTCCACTTGGGTCCTCGGCTGTCGCACCCCGTGCCCTACCCCAAGGGCTGGCACTGCTCTGAAGAGCCCTCATATTCATGCTGATCGACTTGATTTGGTGACAGCCACATCTCGTCCCGTGTGTTTAGTGAGGTCTCTCTCATATCATGTCCTCCTCTTTTTTTTTCTCCACACAAAAGATTTACGTGTCCAGTGTATTAAACATCTAGTTCTCCTGTAATAGTTATGCTCATTTTGTTCTTTTCTATAAACTTTTAGTTGAGCTTAAGATATTTTAACTTTAAGACAAACTTAGGATATAGCTTGTATCTCAGAACAGTGGTACTGTCATTGTAGACAAGATATATGAATATGATTCTTGCAACAGGTTGCCTACCTATGACTATGACCCTTCCTCACAAAAGATCTTCAAGTTGCCTCTTCCAATATCTTCGCCCCCAATCACCTCAAATAAAAAGTCATTAAAAACCGAGTGAAACTAAGGTAAGGGCCTGTTTAGTAGGGCTCTTCCCCAGCTCTGGCTCTAGCTCCGACGAAAAAGACCTACCCAACGTTTTGTAGAATGAGCCATTTTTCAGTAAAAACAAAGGAGTTGCAGCCGTTTTGGAGGAACCACCAAAACGTCTCTAGCTCATTTGGAGGAACCCCTCAGGAGAAGTCCTGCCAAACACCCCCTAAAATACTAAGCCTCGAGATATTTGGAAATTTGGACTAAGGCCCTGTTTGTATTGAAGCTGCTAAATTTTAGCCAGCTAAACCAACTGCTAAACTTTAGTCACCCCTATTTGGTTTGGTGGACTAAAAAGACTAAAAGATGCCTTTTAGTTCTTTTTAGTCAGGGTGTTTGGCTATAAAGTGACTAAAAGGTGAGGCAGCCTGACTTTTAGTCTAGTTTAGCTCCCCTTGGTGACTAACTCATAATTGACCATTGATACACGGTATAAACATAGCCTTAATGAATTAACTGACTTCTTTTACTTATTAAAATACAATTCAAATTCAAATACAAAATCCCATTTAGTTCATATGTTTGGGTAAAAAGTAACTAAATGGACTAAAGTTTAGCAGCCCAGACAAAACACCCCCGCTCGATTCTTCTTAACCATGGAGCAGCCCAGCATTAACATGGTAATATCAGATAAGGCCTCCTATGGTCGGGCCTAACGAATAGAAACCAGCCCAACATTGAGATGCCCCGAAATGGTCTGAAGGCTTTGCTATTTCACAGATGAAGTCATAAACAAATGGGCCCTCGTATCTTTACGACAAATAGCAAAGGCACGATCTTAAAGTGATCGCCGAGCTGGGCGAATTTTTCTATTCCACATTACAAAAACGCGCAGCGGACAGCGGTCACGCAGGGCGCAGGCGCAACTTCTTTAGTACCTACGACAACAGTTCCAGTACTACTAGCTCGACGTCTCCGTCACTCCCTGTGTTATTAGGTACTCCCATGCTTTTCTTGAAAAGTTGAAACCTTGAAACAAAAATATGGATGAATGGAACATTCTATCATCAACCATCATACAAAATTCATTCGCAAGGAAATGCTCTACCTCCTCAACTCTCTTCCCTGGCTTGGTGATATGAGACTAAGTGCAGCCTGCTCTGTGCGACAAATGGAATGGAAGCAAATGTTACTTGGGCCTATTTCCTTGTCAAGGCCCAACCAAAGAATAGGTGAGGAGCATAGTGCTAGCTGTTATAATAACTGGGTTTAAAAAACCCATGGGTTCACAGGTTTGGATACTACATCTTCGACCCACGCCTACAAATCAGCTGGGTCAGATTTTTCAGACATTAGTAAACTCATGGTAGAGAAATTGACCCATATCATTACCCTAATAACAAAGTTTTGCTAGGCGCTAGGCGAAATCTAGGCGATGACCCTTAGCCTAGCGACTAGTCCAGCCTAGGCTAGCCTAGGCGATGCTAGGCGTTTTTCTAGACGATTTGCCAATTTATATTTATATATCAATATATAATATATACATTTATAGCACAAATCATTAATAATTTAGATAAAAAATAGGGAAGAACCGGTAAACATACCTTGCAGTTTCAAATTGACCCTCTGTTCCTGTCATCTGAGTTCAAGCCATCAATCAACAAATTACAAACATACATGCAATCGCCAATCAGTCAACAAATTCACACACACACACACACACACACATATATATATATATATATATATATATATATATATATATATATATATATATACATGCAGATGCAGTCAACAATATCACATATTCATCATAGTAGATACATGGAATCATTCAACAATTTCATATTTCAGAAAAATGAGAGGAGAGAGAGCGGGAAAAAGGAACAAGCTGCAGGGAAAGAAAAGCAGAGGAGGCCAGTGTATATGTTTGCAAGCAGACAAAGCGGGGAAGAAGCAGAGGAGGCGGGGGAGGAGGACATCTGAGACCTTGGGAGGAGACCCGGCGGGAGGAGCTTGGCGCGATGAGGCGAAAGAGACCGGCGAGGAGGAGCACGACCTGAGGGACGAGACTCGTCGAGGAGGAAGGAGACCCGCGGGGGAGGCGGTGTCGCCGGCGGGTCTTACCCGAGGCGGGGAGGAGGCTCGTCGGCGGGATCTGCTTCCAGGCGAGCAGCGCAAGGGGACCTGCTTCCCGTGAGGAGGAGCACGACCAGCGGGGAGGAGCTCGTCGAGGAGGAAGGAGACCGGCGGGGCGGCGTCGCCCGCCAGGTCTTACCCGGTAGTGAGGAGAGGCTCGCCCGGCGGGATATCTTCAGTGACGGCGCCGGCAGGCGGACCTGCTTCCAAGTGGAGGTCGAGGTCGAGGCGATCTGGCTTTCTCTTCCTTCTCCCCCTTATCCTTCTCGGTCACGGCAGACCTGCGGCTTTTCAGCGCTGGAGCTCTCTTGCCTTTCGCCGTGAGCCATTCTTTTCGCATCACGATGGCCCGCGTCGCCCGCTTAGCTCGATTCCGCGCCGCCTAGGGCTCCTGGGCGCCGCCTAGCTCTGCCTAGTCGCTCTGCCCGCCTAGAGGGGCGATTACCCCCCTAGTCCATGCGCCAGGCCATAGCCTAGCGACTAGGCGCGCCTAGGCGAGACGTAATCGTCGATTTTTAAAATTTTGCCTAATAAAGTAATAAAGTAAAAACCTATCGGATATCCGTTGTCATCTTTACTTCCGGCTTTTGGTGGGTCGCCCGTCCGCCGTTTCCATTCCTATTCCTTCCGTAAACCCACGTATAAACCCCAATAGCGGCGCAAGCCGCGCAACGCGACACCTGTCTCTCTGCTCGGCGCCTCTCATTCCTTCTCTCGCTCGCCATCGCGGCGGGCGCCTCTGCTCTGCTGCAAGCCTGCAACTTGTGGGTTGCTTCGCTTCGGTTCTCCGGCGAGTCCGCGAGTGGGGATCGATGGACGCGCCGGGGGGCGTCGTCGGAGTCGGCGGCGAGTGCCACGCGGCGCAGGTGGTGGGCGCGGACGGCGAGATGGACGCGGCCGCGATGGAGCGGTTCGCCGCCGCCGCGGGGCTCCGGGGGCGGGGCCTCTCCTACGCCGTCGTCTCCATCCTCGGGCCCCAGGGCAGCGGTACGTACGTCAGCCGCGTCATCCTCCCCTCCCCTGCTCCTCCTCCGGCCTCCCCCTCCCTTCCCCTCTGCTTCTGGTACATGGGTGCTGCGGCGGGGTCCTCGCTGGGGTTTTGTGCAGAGTCGGCGTAGTGAACGGATTCAGAGTTTCAGACATTCAGTTATGTCCCGTATGAAATTCTCGTGTCTGTGTCTTAGCTTACCCTGGTGTCAGTTGCTCATGGTGCTTGGTCGGTGAGGAATCGAGAATGATCCAGGTTATCGTGGCGTGGCCAATTTTTTCCCCCACAATTACAGCCGTTGCCAATTTGCGTCTACTTTAATATATTACATTGTTACTGCACAGTTGATTGGTTCCCCGTCCATGTAGTAGCGTGTAATGATCGTCGAGCTCTCCTAGGCTTCAATTTCGATTCCTTCATTTAGCAATTTTGTCCTGGTAGTAGTTGGATTAGATTCAGGGCCCGTCTCTAACGGCTGCTGCTTTGTACACCGGCCAGGGAAAAGCACCTTGCTCAACCACCTCTTCGGGACAAGCTTCAGGAAATGGATGCCTTGAAAGGAAGGTAAACAAACACCGAGCACGTACAGAAGCATTGCTTGTTACATCATCTGCATTTGTTGGTGTGATATGTGCTGCTCGTTTTGTTTGACACCAGGCACCAGACCACCAAGGGCATTTGGATCGCCAAGGCTGTTGGGATCAGGCCGTTCACTGTTGTGCTGGACCTGGAGGGACGGACGGGAG
The DNA here is from genome assembly GCA_904845875.1 of Miscanthus lutarioriparius. Lineage (NCBI taxonomy): Eukaryota > Viridiplantae > Streptophyta > Magnoliopsida > Poales > Poaceae > Miscanthus > Miscanthus lutarioriparius. The sequence continues at coordinate 35,915,648 of CAJGYO010000009.1, forward strand.
GGAGCGAGGGCAGGTGAAAGTTCTACTTGCAGCCATTTCTGAACTTATTAAATGTTCCCGAACAGTGTTATTCTTTCTCATCAAATTGTGTTTTCCATGTTCTGACATTACTAATTGACTGTTATTGGTCCTCCCCCTATAGCATGTTCTTGTGTTCTCTTGTGCGTTGTGCTTTACCATGACGCATCATGTGCTGACGGGTTGCCAAATTACAATTTGCAAGTACCTGATTTGCTATGTACTATGGCATTTAACCTGTCAAGAAGAAATTGGCTGTGTTTAGCAATTAATAGTACTTGGATTGATTCACATGCAACATTAGTGCCGTTGTTAATTATCCTGTAAGGAACTAAGGATCTTAAAGATTCAGGACTACTATACTGTGAATAATGTTGCCAATAATATGCCATGTGGGTGATTAATGCATTTGGTTGCTTCGAGCTATACATGTCCCTTCGCCACGTTAGTCACTAGTTTACCACATGGCTGCCTGAATACAAGCAACTCATTTGAGCATCCATTATTTTTAGTGTAATTAGTTTGGTTTGAATTAATCATACCCGTTCTCTGTGTTGAGCAAAGATTTCCTTGCGTCAACTTAAATTATACATAGCCAGTCATTTATAGTTTTCACAAATATGGAATTTCTTTTGTTTTAGGTTTACCACTGATGGGCAACTGATTACTATGGTTTTGCTAATGTTATCTATCGCTCATATACTAATGTTTTCTTCTTGCAGGATGATACAGCTTTCGAGAAGCAGAGCGCTCTGTTTGCTCTTGCAGTTTCAGACATTGTTATGATAAATTTGTGAGTTTCTATTTCACATATTACTGCTTAATTGAAAGTTAAAATTTTGGTGAGCAAGGGAGATATTTAAGTATTATATGATCTGCAGGTGGTGTCATGATATTGGCGAGAACATGCTGCTAACAGGCCTCTTTTGAAAACAGTATTTCAGGTGATACTTCTTACAGTGAGACAGTATTCCTTTTCTCCCAGGTTCAGTCATTTATTATCATTTCTCTCTTTATTAAGGTCTTGATGCGTTTATTCAGCCCTCATCGCAAGACAACACTGCTACTTGTTATCCGTGATAAAACAAAGGTTTGTACAGTTCAGAGACTGAGTCCAGTTTCTTTCTCTATTTCTGCAGTTTGATATTTTCAGTTTGTTTGACTTTTCTTGTGCTCTGATTTTTTTTCCTGTATTTGCAGACTCCACTAGAGTACCTAACACAAGCTCTCAAGGAGGATATTCAGAAGGTGCCAATGCTTTATTATCGGCTTACCTGCTTTCCTCCTTGTCATGTCGCAATTCTCATCAATCACTGTCTTTTTCTATCAGATATGGAACTCTGTTCAGAAACCAGAGGCTTACAAGGAAGCAGCGCTTAGTGATTTCTTCAATGTCGGTGCATCAGTTTTCTGAAAGTAAGGCTTTCATGCATCAACTGACTCATATTTTCTGCAATATAAAGGTGGAGGTCACTGCTCTATCGAGTTATGAAGAGAAGAAAGAACTATTTAAGGAGCAGGTAGACTGGACGTACAAGTACTCTATTTCTCTCTCTTCAGTGTATCCCATTCCTTCTCTTCTCTATTGGATGAAATTGCATTTGTTATGAAATTTTCATCTTCAGTGGAACTTATGAGTTCAGATTTATGCATGCCTTATTTCACTTTAATGATTTAATGATACAGAAGACATTTTACTGTACTATGTCATATATTTTTTTCCTTGCAGGTTGGACAACTAAGGCAGAGGTTTTATCATTCAATTGCACTAGGTGGTCTTGCAGCTGATAGAAGAGGTGTGGTACCTGCTTCAGGCTTCTGTCTCAGTGCACTGCAGATTTGGAAAGTAATACGTGAAAATAAGGACCTCAACCTTCCTGCTCACAAGGTTATTGTGCCATTATTTGCCATCAATGCTACAAAACTAAATAGTAATAATTTGTGTGTGTGGACATGTCGACACTCTATATTTGAAATGTAACTTTTCTTGTATTTTGTCTAGGTCATGGTTGCTACTGTTCGATGTGAAGAGATTGCAAATGAAAAGCTCAAAAACTTTTTGTCTGATAAGGTGACAATGTTCTTATGTCATTCTGTATTACTGTATTTGTTTGATTGGCTGAATGGGAATTATTCTGCTCTGCAGGGTTGGTTGGAGCTAGATGCAGTTGTAAATCTGGTTTGCCACCAAGCTTGGAACAAAGCTCAGTGCTATTCTTGACTCTTATCTATCAGAGTGGGTGATCTAAGTAATTATCATCATAGATTTTCTCTTAGAAAGTTAAGATAAACACAGTGGCTGCCATGAATCTGTGTGTTCAAAACATGAATTTGCTAGATTTAACTACCTGCTTCAGTTCATTCTCTTGAGTATTGAGACAAAATGCTGATGCATTTTCATGCTGTTTGACATTTAATCGTGGACTGTCTATATGGAAACTAAGTTGGTATCTGACAATAAGTTGATCTAATTACTGGTTTTCTTATAATGGCCCTCCTTTTTCTCCCTTTGTTACTCCTATGAATTCCAATGTGTTAATACTGGTACTGGATTAAGTGCTCTACCCTCTTCGTGTTGAAATAATTTAAACTATACTGGAGACATGCAAATTCTCAATAACTGGGAGTAGAGTGTTTGATATCTGAGGTGACTGATCATATTTTTAGTCCTGGATAACACTAAGCAAAATGCTGAGTTCTCGTGAATTAATCTGATTGTTGCTTGTAAACCGATGCGACAAGTTATTGTACCATTTTATTGCAGGTATGACATGGAAACCATGTATTTTGATGAAGGTGTAAGAGCTGCTAAGCGGCAACAATTACAATCTTCAATGCTAGATGTGAGTAACTCATTTCCAAATGATCAAAAATAACCCCTGATTTGAGAGTTTTATCCTAGATGATTTTATTTGTTATATGCTTGAGAGGACCATGGTCAAGCTCAAGGACTATTACTAAGTTTGCTTAAGAATCAGTGGTTCATGAAAATTTTATCTCTCAGTTATTATTTGATATATTTGAGTATATGTTCCAACCACTGTCATCTTAGTGCAAACTGCAAACACTCAGTGCTTTTAGTAAATAAATTTTTTTTTATCATGCGCTTCTAAGTTCCTATGCACTGATGCATACATAGTTCTGGCTGATATAATGTTATAAACCGGATGTTTGTTGTTACAACTTCTTTGGTAGTTGGTGGATTGTTTCATCTTCTTTGTAGCTGGCCTTTTTATCTCAGTGTGTCATGAGAAAAGTCGTGTTTTGCAGCACACATATCCTGCTATCGAGAGAGTAATGGAGCACCTGCATCTTGTGGCTCTTAACAAATTCAAAAGTGATCTGGAACAATCATTAAGAACACAGAGAGGATTTGCAGAATCAGTTCGTCAGTGTTCTCAAGCTTCAGTGGAAGAGTTTGATGCTGGAATAAGAGGTATGTGAACAACCGCTACTGCACCTCTTTTTTCTTCTACTATTGATGTATATTAACCAGCAGGGGGCTACCCCTCCTGTTTCCTAAAAAAAATAATTAAGGTCTACAATAAGATTTTGTTGATCTTCTGGTGGACAATATACCATTAGTGCAATCCTAGGCTCCTGGAGTCCTTTGTTGTATCATGTGTCCTCCTGGAATGGATGATTCTTGTTATGAATAGAATAGCACTACATACAGAAAACCCTTTGTAGCAAGCTTCGTCATGTACTACAGAGTAGCTTTCTCAGGTATCATAAGCTCGGGGAAGGAACAGGAATAGACGGACGGTCCCAAAGGCACAGACCATGCATATGCAAGTGCATATGAAGTGCCCAACCTGGCTAGTTGTAACCATAAAAATATATGGGCAATGAGGGTCTGAACCGTGACCTATGGAAGGACCATAAGAGACATTCCCACATAACAGCACTGCAGTGGTCGATAGCAAGAGCACAAAGTTAGCAGCCACAATAAGAGTAAAAGGCAGTGGCAACAAACAGCAGTTTTTGTTTTTCTGTCTCTCTTTTTTGGTCTGCCTTATCCCTTCACCGCTACTTGGTTTGTTCAGAACTGAGCAAATGAAGTGAGGAATACACATGCAGACAGCTTATATGATATTATGTATCTCTTATATTTGACAATCTACAATTCAGTGATTTCAGGCCCTAGTTCTTTTTTATGCAGATACAGCAGTTAAACATGTGCAGTGTGATGCTTCAAAAGCTAGGAATAAACTGCAAGAGCATATACAAGCTCATGTAGAATCTATTAGGAACGCAAAATTGGCAGAACTGAAAGCTAACTATGAGGTTACTTTCATGATTTTACAACCTCTAAATGTCATGGTCAATTCAGAACATTCCATCCATATCTTTTGACCTTTTACCATTTTGCATATTGCAGAAGAAGCTGTCAGACGCAATTGCTGGGCCTGTACAATCAATACTGGAAACTGGCAAGAGAGACTCCTGGGCATGCATTAGGAGACTATATAGGCGTGAGACTGAAAATGCTGCTCTTGCATTCTCAGCCTCCCTTTCTGAGTTTGAACTAGACCAGACAATTTGCAGTAAGATGGTCTCAGACTTGAGGAACATGCAAGAAGCGTAGTAGAAATGAAAGCTAGAGAAGAAGCTGGAAACGTTCTGATGTGCATGAAAGAAAGGTAGAATTTGCTCTTTTTTTGTTATTTGAAGGGAAATGGAAAAGGGATAATGCAATGTCAGTTTTCATGTCCTACTACAATGAGTGTTCATATATTTTGTACCTAATATGATTGGATTATCTGTGGTTTTTCACTGTGTTGAGCCATGATAGGGATTTGATGCCAAGGACATGGATGGGAGATGAGGATATGCGCTCAATCACTAGAGAAGCACGCTTAGGGGTATTTAGAGATGACATTTTTCAGCTAATCAGTATCACAATACTTCTAGGGTGTCTGAGCTTATTTATAATGCTCATCCATGAAAAACATAATCTGGTTCTCATGTTTCACTGCAGGCTTTAAGACTTATGTCTGTAATGGCAGCTATTCGGTTAGATGATAAACCAAACAAAATAGAACAGGCTCTGAC